>JABASD010001809.1:0-34032 GCA_019776165.1 Pogonognathellus flavescens
TAAGGCCGAGTCGAGTAATTAAGTCGGTTGTTTAATAATTCATATTAACATTAACAATTGAAGATAACATATTTTCAATTTCAGCAGCAAAACAGAGTTTATTAGATCTTGTGTGTGCGGCATCAATATTTGAATTTTCAAATCCTATGCTTTTCCAGATTGTAGTTTACACAATTAGGAATACTCGGTAAACTACTCGGCAAATTACTCGGTCGAGTACTCGTGCCGAGTACTCGAAACTCGGCCAAAAATTTAGGGCACTACTCGGACTCGGCCGAGCAGCAAAAATCGCTACCCGGAACATCCCTAATCATGAGCAAATCTTTTGGAAGACTCTATTCAGAAGCTGCCTCTGTAAACACGGAAGCGTCAATATCTTTCAACACAAATGACAAATAGAAACTGTCATCATGTCTTATTTATTAGATGTACTGCTAAACTATCTTCCTATGCCTATAACCCGAGATTGAAACAAAAGTTGCCAAGTAATTAATGAACTCCTTTAAACGTTGTTTACAATGAACAATGAATAAGTGTAATAATAATATGAGCTAATCACACATATGTAATTCAAAGTCAATTATCCAAGGACTGCAGAATATACCTTGTTTTGTATGTGGGCATAAGGCAATGCAATTGCTTAATGATTATGTCCCTTGGTTTGACCACTGCACTAATGCCACAATAAGTTTAGTTAAGTATCGGCATCACTCCCATTGTCGCCACCACACTCTCTTAAGTTATTTTTGACTGTACTTGTTAGTAGCTCTCTGACTGTTACATATCGCCTGTCTCACATTTTTCCAATGAAATGAACATCAAATGTAGACTGCAAACTACCTGCAAGGCTTCTGCATCAGCGTGAGTCTGATGTGATGACTCTGCTGACACGCATTCCATCATAAAATTGAGTCTACCGTAACAGCAGCAGCGCTACTTCTTTGTGTAGCCGAATTCTCTTTTGCGACGAAGAATGGAGCAGCAGTGGAAGCATATCTTGGTCATTGTATTTTGAAGCTAATTAAGCTCTTAGCAGTAGTAGCACAGAGAAACGTAAGATTAAATGGTTTGTATGGGTTCACACATTGCGCAGTCACGTTTATGGATGAGTGCTGAAAAATGTGGCGGATAACAGGACTCCCTAAAACAGTAGTTTTACTACACATTTAGCTCACTGCTTTTAACTCTTCGCCATATGTGATTCGTTCTTTCCAAATTACACGACTCCAAACTCGTATAATATGACATTTTATGTTTCACACTAAAACTTGGCACAAGATTACAGTAATGTTAAAATGTATGCTTACTTTACAGAAATGAGAAAAGTTAAGAAGATTTTTTATCGTTCTTGTTGTTCTAAATAAAATGTGGTGCCTACATCAGATTCATTATAAGCTACATGGAAAAACTCAAGACCAACAAAGACGCGCATATAGCTAAAAATATATGTTAAAATGGAAAATATTCGCTTAACAAAATATATTCTATTTGTATGTACATAATTATTCGGCCTTGATTAGCAATTATTGCAGACAGGAATGTCAATACAGTAGTAGGTATCTCATTGTCAGATTAGTTTACCATCAGTCAGATTGGCATTGGACTAGCAAGTGCAATACATCAGATAAAGATTGTGTTATGCATGTTCCTATGCCTTTTTAACATGTGTGGAACAAAGTTTACACAACAATAATGGCGCATTTATACTAAAATACACAACATCAGTCGAGACTAGAGACGTAGTACAAATCTCGAATCCACACACAGTTTATGCAGTCTCATTGTGTTCAGTTGTATTAATAAACCAAGGGTACACGGTAATCAGCCTATCTCTCTCTCGGAATAAGTTTGAATCATTTAACCTAACAATAATACCTACTCTGTGAAAGAAGTACAGCTAAACGTCACAAGTCACAATACATACAACATAACATTTAATTATCTAAAAGTCTGCGGATATTCTGAAACATCTTAATGTTACATCAGACATTATGTAGGTAGTACAAGATGTAATTGTACACTGAAAATACAAAGATAGCGCTCAACTACACAATTTACTGCATTAGACACGGCCTATTTAACCTTAAACCCATGGATTCTTGATTCATCGTTTAGAAATTTCATTACTGGTGATTGCTATTGCTACCACTAACACTAAATATTGCATTGTTATCATCTACCTATGTATCGTATCGTCGTATGTACCATTAAGTCGATTAAAAAAAGCAGCACACGACTGGGACAATTGCATTAAATTGTAATAATGGCATTGGATTGGATTCCAAGAGACTTGTAACATTTTTGAAAGCAACAAAAGCGTTGGAGTTGTAAAAGGAAGCAAGACGAATGACGAATATCATTTCTGCCCAAGAACACAATAAGTTGATCGTTCAAAAAACTTCTTTCCTCGCATATTCTCATCCTAGCACGCCATCAGCGTCCGTAAAAGCTATACAGAGGATATCCAGTCGTGTACACATAATATAACTCAGTCAGATGAATAAATCGCTGGTAGACGTTTTGTGTGCTAAAAAAACTGAGCTAAGGTGTACTACTTTTACTTTACCCACCCTAAACTCTAAACACATAATATTCGCATATATACGAATCGTTTTTGCTCCCGTGTACTGTACACGTTATTGAGCATGTTATAACATCATTCGAAGAAATGGAACAATACAAATATCTCTTACTATGGAACTCAGTCAGTAAGACTGTGAATACCCCGTAGGAGCTTTGACTAATATCTAAAATGACAAAACTTCTATAGCAAAGAACAATATATCGTGGTTTCCATCATTTCTAAATCGCAGACCTCACGCAATAAACTACATAAACTGTTAGTGTACATTTTTAGAGGTACCTACCTATAATTATGTATTAGTTAAATTATTATTATCTTTACGTTTATCTCATATAAAAAATGTTGCAGATAAAAAAGTTCCATTTTCATTTGACTATACAATGATATTATTTCAACAGGCAATTAAAGGGTAAATAGGGTAGTAAAAATGTAACAAAAAGGTCTTACTTTGAGGCATGGCTTGCATGGGAAACTCTCCATCACTCCTCGAATGAGTGAGCATCTCGTTTTCTTCCGTCTTCAACTTTTTATGTAATTAGATTACAAGTCTACACTGAAGTAGTGTAAGACAGATGAAACGGTAAAAACACCAGCATCAAATTTTTTTCTCAGTGTGAGTTATGAACTCTTTAACAAGTAGGACGTAAACTTATCGTGTTGTTTGTGTAGCACACGAGAACGTGTCTTCTATTAGTGTTACAATGTTCAACTTCCACTTCAAGTTTAATAGTTATTAGCTTCCCTATTTTGTATTATATGGAATTACTTGAAGAAGAGTAACTTTGTTCAAGCCGACTTTCCAATCTTCCAGAAAGGTTCACTTTGTTAAACAAACACCGAGATGCGGGTAACTTGTGTGGATCGAAAATAATATTATTACCCAGAAAAGTTAACGCGCTAGGTGCAGCGGAAGCATTCTACTGTATAATCGTAAAACCCAGCTCAATCAGAATGAGAAACTTTTGTTTATTGACTCAGCGAACTTATAAAGTTGATATATGGTTGATTATTACACACCTAGACATGTGTAGACTTATAGAGAACACGAGTACTTGCCTCTCCACGGCAAGAGAACTGATAGTAGCTACATGTACAGTGCACGCTACCCACAAACAATAAATACAATCCAAAAACTGACCATCAATAAACCTCCCAACTTAATCACTTACTACATGTAAGGTGTTATGTCCTCATTATTATTTGTCATTATCAGCAAAGTTCACCACCCTTAATTGACAGTTGTCAACACGCACTTTTTACAATCCCATGTCATGTTACATAATTTCAGCCTATGATTCATTTGTTTTCTCATGGCCATTCACTTCTATATTAAAACACTAAATCCCACAAATACAACTCGTAGCGCAGTAAATTTAGTAACAGAAATGACAAATGTCAGAGTGGTTAAAATTATGGGACATCCTTACTTGGACGAAATCGAATTATGACTTCATTGTGTTCTATTGTAGTAATTGTGATGGACAAACGTACTTCCTCTGCACTCGTGTACCACTACTAACTTACTGAAGCCTTCTATGTAATTGACAGTATCTACTCTGCTCGCACTTTTGCAATCTAACAATAAGTAAGGATTAATCCAAATTACAGATAGTAATATCTATATAAGTATTCCAGCATGGACAGGCAACAAACCCACATACGTATAGCAGCAATGAAAATACGTGACTAAGAATTGATAAGTCAATAATTTAAAAGTTCAACACTAACGCAGCCTTTAAAAACTGTATGACATCACACTGAACATAATTGTTACCTACATATTTCTTTCGACTGCTATTATTTACATCTTAATTTCTTTCAAACACATAACTGTTCGAGTGGTGGGTTACTTCTGTATGTAAAGTGGTTATTTAAATGGCAGTAGCCGAAGGAGATCGGATTACATCGAAAACAGCAATGCTCTCTGCAAGGGCAAATGCATTCAAACTGATACTTCACCAAACTAATAAAAAGGCACACCCCGACAAAGCAATATATCACTTAGAGAGCATGACTAGTAATTTGTATGGTTTTTCTTGACCTTTCTGTTTAATAATCCAATATATGAGTTGCAATAATTGCTCTAATATATACAATTTTCTTTATGCATAATGCATACGTACGTAGTATTCTTTAATTTTCAATGAAAATTATTGGTAGATTGGTACTAATGTAAGAAGAGTTTGTAGAAGTGCACAAAACATAAACGTTGAATCGTAAACACTATGTCAGTATTGATATTCTGGTCTAGATACTACCATATCCTTGATTCCAACAAATAATAAGAATGAGAATTGATGTATGAGTTGCTTGTTAACTTTCATTTGAGAACAATTATCCAGATTACTAATAATATTACTTCAGCATCAACTTTTTAATGCAATGCACACTTCTCAAGCACATACAAGTATCTTCACTGGTCCAAATTTAATTAATAATAATAATAATTGGCAATAATTTGAAGTTATTACATAGTACTTTGTGGATCCCGTTTATCAACGTTTATCAACGTTTATCAATCCACACACGAGCGATCACTTGGTATGTTCAAATTAGGTCATTCTATGCAACAGTAACTAATTCAAGTAAACAAAATACCCAATAATTATGCAATTATATTCACTGCATAAGAAATTCTCATTAATCAATATCACTATTATTATTAAATGATGACAAAATAAAGTACAGAAATGATTTTCGTTGCAAGATTGCAGTTTTGGTTTTAACAAAGGACGAGTGAATGAGTGATGACTCAAAACTGAGAGAATACCTGTAGGGCAAGGCAAGCCCGCTGGCTACATTATATCAGAAGATTACATTTACGATGTGTAGTAATGCAAATACGCAATCCGCAACAAATAAACCACAGAGTCAGTCAATTTGCGAAAAAAACTCACACCACACCACAATGCCTGTACGTAATATTGAATCGAACTCTGTTTCCTTCCTGCAGACAAGACAAACTCGAAAACTTCAGTCAGCTTGGCTTGAGCTGATTGCCACAACTGAACAGAACTAAAAGGCAGATCCCACTTTAGTTTAGTCTGCTCCGGTCTGGTAGTTCATTTAACCGGAGGATAGACCAAGCTAGGCTTTCCAAAGCGTAAAGTAAATCCTTCGCGAAGAAAAATGTAACTCACCGTCATCACGTCGTCTTTTCGTCTCGTCACCACTCTCCTACTGCACAACGGCATAACACATATTCGAGCAAAATATAACAACAACTCCGTCTGTAGTACTCTGTACTCAACGTTACTTTACGTTCGCGATTCTGAGCAAACTTTTGCATTCACCATTCACTGTTCACATAAGAGAAAAATGCTTTGTACGCTAGTCGAAAACAAAACCTTTACACAAAACCAACACTTAATGTCATGTAATGGTACTGACTACCTAACTAACAATAAGTGTACCAAACTACACACACGACATTTGAGCCACAGAAACCTTAGTACGTATAGTATAAATATACGTTACTTTATACATGTTAATCGTGTATTTGTAGTATGATAGTGGAGGATAGCACACGTTTCTTAGAAGAATCCTTATGTCACATAATACTGATACACACGTACACAATACTCCGTATTCACTACTTCACTACGTATGCACACTATAAGCTATAATAGCTACTATTCACAGCTGAATTGCAAATTGTACAAACTGATAGCAAAGCCAAACAAACTCTGCTACATTAATCTGCAAGGATTGTATGAACTGCGAACTTGCAATGTTATAATTGCAATGAATGTGAGTGTGTGGATGATGCTGCTGCTTCAATTCTGCAGTCTATTCCATGTAGTGGTACAATTCCTGCCAGACAGGCCAACAAAAGTCGCTTTTATACAATGCAAGACCGACGAACGAATTGGATTATTTATTTGGTTTGCCGTATATTCTAGTTTAATTCAATGTTAAACTAATTGTATGTACAGACATGCTATGCATCCGTCGCATTGTCTTGCAGTTTCGCTTAACCTAGTCTCACTATTCAAATAAAATTGCTACGCCAAATCTGACAAAATCTGTAATTTGAGATGGAAAGATTCTCATCATTACAATAACTGTACTTGACAAGTATGAATATTTTTATGGTAACTAGTATATATTTTATACTATTCTTATTTTGATCATTTGTTTCCAATTCTACGAAGATAAGGTGAACAGTTAGTTCAGTTAGTCAGTGTTACTGTATAGTTATAGGCTATAGCTATAGGCATAGGTATGTAAATTACACTTGAATTGCGATGTATCTTTATAGGAGAATGTCATGCACAAAATGTGCAATAAGCAGGGCCATTCAATATTTTCTGCAGCTATTATTGGTAGCACATTCTATCAAGGATGATGGTTATCCTAAATAGTACAACGTTATTCATTCAATCGAAAACTAATTCAAATTGAAGGAAACTAGCTCCGTTCTGCCGCATCGTTTCACCTGTATTGAGTTATTTATTTTGAGTATTTAGGTACTATAGGTACCACAGTTTAAAACCATCAAGTCGTCGTTTATTCCATAAGATTTATACATTAACTCAAGTAGAAAACTAGTATTAAGTTTAAGTATGTAATGTAGCATGATCTTCTCCTTTATGTCTTTATTTATTTTTATTCCAGAACTGCGTCACGATTACAGAGCCTTAAGGTAAGCTGGATGCTATTTTATGTGAATTTGCTTGAAAAAAGCCAGAAAAGGAAATAAGTTGAAACTCACTAAAGTCAGGTACCTAAATCTAGTTACTTTTTCAAAGCTGTAAGCAAGGCGTTATCTCAATCTCTTTTTGATTCGATATGACTTTAGTTAAGTCTCAGATTATTTACAGTCTCCTTCCATTACTTTCCAGCCTTTATTTTTTGGTTAGTTTATATCTGTAGAAGAACTATTTGCAATAAGAATTTACTCGACTGCGAATTTTGGTCGAGTTGGTTCGTTGAGTCAAGTCAAAGTACAGTCAAGATGCTGGGCACGTTACCAAAAGTAAGGATACGGAAATCGAACGAAACAACAAAGTGCACAGATAGAAATAACTAAAGAGCATAATATAGAGCGCCGGCGCTCCCTGCTTTTCCCCGGTTAGCTAAACCTAAACCCAAACTTATCTATGTTATTTTCACTTGTATTTTATACACTACTCACTGACTTGACTTCACCTGCATCATTTTTTGTGCTACACCACTTTCTTTTTCGAATTCTTCACATTAAAGTAGGTACTTAAGAACTACTGTCCAGTCGTGTTGTCGTGCTGGATAAATTGTCTCATAAATATTAACATATAATGTTTCTACCAACTGAAGCTTTTGACTATGAACTCTGAAATGCTTCTCATGCCCGTTTTTCCATCAATTCGATTTAAAGCAAAAAAGGTCCTTGTATCCCTATAGCACAGAGCAACATAACATTTTATATAATACTTGCCAATCAAGAAGTAGACGACACTTTATTGCTCATTTTTACTCATTTGTATTCCAGTCTGCACCGTGTCAGCTCAAAGAAAAATGAAATCACTTTTTATATTTATTATGTTTTTCTCACTTGTGTATCGCATAGCTCATCGAGATCATTGACGTAATTTATAGTCCAGTCTAACTCTGTTTTAATAATAACATCCTAAATTATATCCAAAGAAAGTTCTTAAACTGCCACTATTGCTGCGAATAACAGTACTTCTGCAGCTTGAAGCATAACCATTACTTATAGCCCAGAAAAAGCTAACCAAAGTAAAACTTATTGCAGACGAGAGGCGAATGAATCCCTTACGTCAGATTTATTATGCAGCATATTATACTTCAACTAAATTTGCCTAGCGTATGTAAGTGAATCCGTTGCAAATGTTGCAACTTGCACTTGCAACATTAACACAATACGACCCTCTTACTTAAAACGGAAATATTATTTGTCTTGTGGCTGCAGTCCCACAGAAAACAAAGTATTTAGATGTCGGAAAGAACATCTATCCTAAATGCACTGCACGATATAAAGTATTGCTTCTATTACTATTGCTGCAAGTAAATAGTAAATATGCACTTTAACCGAATTTATTTATATGCCAAGAGTTTTAGTTCGTATGTTTCATGCGATTGGTATTCAATACGATGTTACAGAACGTGATAATTACTTTTTTGAATGTGTGGAATCAGGAGTTCCTGGATCCGATAGAAGAAACGAAGGGTGAAGTGAATATTTTACTTTTCCAAGATCCACGCTTTTCTTTTTGTGTGTGAGCAAATGACAAAAGAATAAAACAAGAACCGGGGAGTTCAGTTTGCGTTCCAAGTTGCAGACGACGTTATCTGATATGAAATTGCACGAAGTTTGTGCCTGGAGTATTTTCTTAGGTTCAAACAACAATTTTCAAGACAAAGTAACTCGACTTACTTCCATTTAAGCGAATAAATAAGCACACTTGTGTGTAAAGCCTGCCAAGTATTATAATGCTATGTATAACCTCCATTTTAGTATACATAACAATATTCTATGTTTTGCATTCACCTAGATCTAGATCCTAGATGAAAGTGCCACGATTCTCACATCCCGTGTGTAAGTCTAAGTATGTATTCATGATACAGAACAAGCACACCTGCCTACAAAGAACTTCAAGTAGTGCCTTGTATTTATACCACTACTTACACAAATTTAGTTTAAAAGCGTAAAGGAGTCATGTGTAGCAAGTTCTAGGTAGCAAGGCAAGGTAAGTGCATAAAGTGAAAGTGAGTAGAGTAAGGTTTAATAAACGAACAGAGGAAAGAACTTTAGTATTCCCCTAGTTAACTTTCTCTTTCCTGTTCACATTTTTACCCACGCCTGGCATTATGGTATTTCGTCCTTTTACATTCATGGGGATACCCTGCCTTGTCTGTAATACAGCAGTAAAGAGAGGCAATAAAATTCAATACATGCAGATGGTTCTGCAGATAAGGGCAATGTAAGCACAGATATAAAAATGTTAATATATCTGTAGAGTATTATAGATATACCGACACGCGGTCCGCAAGCAGGTATGAATTGCGATAACATTATCAGTTTTGTACAGTACCTAGAAGAAGTGAAAATATCTGTTGGATGACGACTGCCTATTTTCCCTTTACGGCTTTGCGTGAAGTATGTATAAGGATAAGCTTTACGATGGATATTATACTTCTGCATAAGTAATAAAGATACTCATCTTTCAAATCACTTTTGTCAAAAAAAGAAAGCATCCTGCTTCCTAAAGCTTCTTTTATATATTATACAGTCTGAGCTTCCATCGTTTCAAATTACGTGTTTGCATGCTATGCTCTTTTTGTTGTTTTCATCCTTCTCTTTCTGCAACCCCATCACTTTGTGCTGTTTTTGTAATATCCAACAAAATACCACAAAGTAAATGTGAAGTGAGCATTCTTTCCAGACGCCCGCCTCTTCCCGATAAAACAATAATATTATAACCTTTGAGTTAACACCAAAAGGCATTACATGCATCAATGCTAGATTTACATTACATCCATTTCGATCTGACAAACAGCTTACACAGACAAAATGGAAATAGCCAACACATGCTTCAAACTTTCACTACATATGTATATCTTACTCTTGACACATAAAACCTTATAACTTCTTTACATGCCTATAACCAGTAACTGTTTTATAGTATGATTTGAGTCGAATTTGATATTTGCTATTCGCTAATCGTTGTTAATTTAAAAAAATTATAAGCTGCGGTATAAAACCTTCTGATTAATGGTTTCAGAACCAATCGATCGATATATTGGGTTGTGATATTACTCCAGCACAAGTAATTTTTAGCAAACTTGGCATTTCACATAAACTATGCGAGTCAATGAGATTGTGAGAATCGTATTAGGTGCATTCATGTATTGATAACGAATTGAGAATCTACAATATCAAACAGACACATCCACATGACTTTCCCTTTCATGAATCTGTCAGTTCAGTTTGCAATGGAAAGGTGAAAGCAATGGCAATGGCACATCTACTCATTGGGAAAGCTTTCAGAGGACAAGCCAACGTAGCGTGGTACAAAAAGAATTTTCGCCTTCACAAAAGTCTTGAAAAGTTTGAAAAGAAATTGCACCAAACAGCACAGTAGGAAGTGGTCTTATATGGTACCTAGTATCTATCTATTATTCAACCATACTGCAATACTGCACTATGCACTTGTATAATACTCAAAGCTATTGATTTCCCCAAACTGGGGAGCACTTTTCCAGGCATTGACTTTTTATTAGATTATTATAATTGAACTCTCCGGTCACTACTATGGCTTCACGGCACCACACATCGTATTTTGCTATACCAATTATACCAGTCTAAACTGTAAAAGTTGCAGAGTTGCACTATTCCATAATTCTATTCTACATTACCTTGCTTTGTGCAACCTGTTTGGGAATCTGACGATATTTCACTATCAATTATAACTAAAACAAATTATTGTGACAAAATACATGTCTTCGAAAGGACACTAGTAATAAATCTAGATAGTTATTTTCTGTTTTTTTCAACAATTAATAGAATCACATTTTTGAGCTAGGTGCACTATTTATTACTTATCCTTCCAAAAAGTTAACTCGCCATCAATAAGATATCAATATGACGTAATGTGAGGTAGTTTATTCTACATACTCCGTAAATAAATAAAAATAAGCAAAGTCAGAAGTCAAAAATCTTTTGTGTAGCAATAATAAAGTAACTAAAGTAAGTATCTATAGAGCAAAGGTCACTCACTATATAATCTATAGTAATGTTTTAATTAATTACTCTTTGCGTATAATCACATTAG
This sequence comes from Pogonognathellus flavescens, assembly GCA_019776165.1. Taxonomy (NCBI): domain Eukaryota; kingdom Metazoa; phylum Arthropoda; class Collembola; order Entomobryomorpha; family Tomoceridae; genus Pogonognathellus; species Pogonognathellus flavescens. The sequence goes on from JABASD010001809.1 coordinate 11,359, forward strand.
AAAAAACAACTTGGTTAACTCCAACCAATAATGAATACCTAATGCAATTAGATATCTGAAAGGATATTCATATAGGTAAGATAATTAATGGATTTCTAGTTTCTACTTAAGTGAATTAAAAACTAGGTAGTTAAAATAATTACGAGTGATCTCATTGATGGACAGCGAGTAAAATATGTAGAGTAGTAGTAGTGGTAAATAATATCACAAATCATTATTTTGTTTGTATCTACTTAATAGTGCTACGCCGCGAGTAGCCGAGTATTAACCAAAACTATACACCTGAAATGTTAGCACATCATAATATAATGGCTATATAATGCATTATGTATTGTTATATAAATGAAAGTTTCTACCTATTTGCACTTCCATTGAGGAGCAAGGTTAACAAGATTGACATGATCTGTGTGTTTGTTGTCCCTGCCTAACTGGTAGCTGATCTAATATACGACTGTTCTTACAAGTTATAGTTATATAACACTGGGGGCTTCCATTCTTAATTTCACCTTCAATTTCACAAACTTCTTTAAGCATGCTATAATAATGATATATACATATACCTTAACATACTGCAATTTGGCTCTTTGTAGTATCTGTACTTTAACTATCAGGTTATGTATTTGTGTACAGACAAACGCGTTAAGTTGAAAATGTCGGTTAAAATTTCAGCTTAAGAATTTTTCAATCAATACCTATATTATTCTATCCCACAAAATCATTATGTTTTGTTGGCCATTTCACCTTGTGCATTATATATCAGGCAGAAAAAGAAATGTTGTCTTGTCTGCCCTTAAAATGTCTACTGTTTCTTGCTTAAACGCTACTACTACTGACAAACTTATAAAAATAATTATTTGCTGTTTACGCTTGGGTGCTAGAGAACAGTCTTTGAATCACGCCAAACAACCATGCATTCAATCAATTCAATTTTGTTGTTCATTTCAGCTTGACCGAGATTCCTCTTTGACAAAAACGTTGAAAGGGACAACGTATTCAAAAATGACAAAAACTACCAGAAAAACAGTAGGTGTAGATAATTATTGGCAATAATTATACTGCTCATTCAGCCCACGTTATAGATTTATTTGTTTTGTTTCACAAAGAAACTTCAGCAAGGAAAACAACAAGTAAAAAGAGCCTGCATGCCTATACATATGATATAACTCATTTCTTTTGCGTTGTTTTCAGTTTAGAAAACGAGGCACTTATAGCCATAGGTAATGGTAATGGTAATGGTATGTGATACAAAGAGTGATATAAACTGTGGTAATAATCGATCATGTAAAACTTTTGTTTAATCTGTCTGTTGTGTAAGTTTATGTTAGTAAGTATTTACATGCTTGTACAATAATAGTGTCGCAATAATGTTAAATTCCTACGTTAGCACTTTAGTACTAGGCTTAAAATTAGCGTAGTAATCTGTCATCGCATACACACTGGCGTAGGTATGTATGTTTTTTGCTTTTGTTGCTACCGCACTGGTTTCTTATCAATCAGTCAGTGTAAGAACATATTTACATACTTAGATTATAACGCCCTAGACTCTGGACATAGAGTAAAGCAAAACAAAAATGTATGAGATGAACTTTTTTATATGTCAACCAAAATAGATTTGAGCCTTTTGACACTTTGGAGCATCAGTGTTCATAAACCAGGTACAGCAAGAGCAAATATAAAATATTTGAGTTTATATGAAACTGATTGTGTCCGCAACAGTTTAACTATCTGTAACTACTTCATCACATACACGGATGATAAAATGTTGATTAATTTTAGCTTAGCATATAAAATGAGCAAATTATGTTTGTGGAGAATTGTGCTTTCTATGTACGGATCCACTTCGTTTGAACTCGGTAATGCATATTATGTATATACCGTGCAAAAATGAATGGTATTTTGCTACTGACATGCGGCGTACACGGCATTGTGTAAACCTTACAGACGTATTGCATGATTGACTTTACATGATGAGACTTCCTTGTGTTACCTATATGTGACAATGAGCTATAATACCGTGACTCATATTTGTAAACAAATGTCAGGTTAACGTTTCTCCATACATTTGTAACGGTTAAGTACATTGAGAGCGAAATGATGAAGAGGAAATACAAATTACTCTCTCAGACTTACTTCACAAAACTGAACCAACCGTCATCGTTTGTCGGTGGCATTAATGACCTGACTGACTGTACAATATATATAGCTATAATATGCTTATATATGCAGTTGAGAGTTGAGATGAATTTGCAATTTCTATTTTATTATGATTTTATGAAACTAGGCTAATTTGATGTTTGTTAGATTTGTAAATTAAAGTGTGCTTACTTTTTGAATCTCCGTCAGCGGTGAAGTTTCTGAGTCCAAATGCAAATGTCTTTGATTCCTTCATGCTACCAGTCTCTGCTCGAGGACCAGCAGCATCACGGTCTCTTTCACGTTCACGTTCTCTTTCTGATCCAGCTCTATCACCAACTCGTTCCCGAAGTTCGGTGAGAAAGCTTTTACTGTGATTGCTTTTGTCACCATTTTGCTGATGGAACCCTTGGTGATTGTTTGCTTTTTCTCTCCAACTAGATCTTATGGGTACAAAGTCGGGAGGAACGGAAGACAAGGGCGAAGATGACAACACCTCTCCGTTACATGTCGCATTATCATCTTCTGTGCAGTAATTGTTATCTGAACCAGAAATCTCTGACTGAATCGCTGATGTAACTAAGTCCGACACGGCATATTGAGATTGAGAATCTTGGACTGCTTTCGAAATCTCGGATTCTCCATCTGCCATCGTCGACTGGAACAGACTTTTAAGTCTACGACTGCATCTGCAGTGGTAGCGGTATTATTATTGCTTTCGTAAGTAGTAAGAGTAGTAGGCCGCAGTGAAATCACAAAAAAATGTTGACAAGAACACGAAATAATCTGCAAGGTTAAATGAGTTTATTAATGACATGCATACTCAAGTACATGATAATTATTATAAGTATTATAATAATTACAATTCAAACAGTTAGTATTATTAGTAGTAGTATAGAATAGTATGATGTATGAACACATAATAATTTTGTCTTCATATACATCCAACATCATAAGAAATACTAAAACAAATGAATGAAAATTGTTAATTAAGTGCATATTTTTAATTAAATGCGTGTTTTGTAATGAATTGTTATAATTCTCATCAATGTCAATAATAAAGTATATGATAAACATAATTTAACATAAATGAACGATTTTAAATTGCTGACGTTTTAAAAAATGTGTATTGTGATTGTATACAACTCACAACTCAGGATTTCATAAATCAGAAAATAAACGAGAAGCAGTTGTGAATTTGGAATAAGGAGTACATCAATTAACTAAAACAACTAAAAGTAGCAACACTCAACTCAACACATATTTCATAAACAATAAAAAAAATACCAATACCACGATAAAGTTTTGCCTTTTTGCAACTTTCTTTGTCAGAAAAAAATGAAAATGGTGTTACTTTTGAGTTTGTTTTTGTTTGATATTTCAGATTTATAACTCGCTAAGATGACTATAACAGGTTATATTTTATTATATAATTTAGCTGTAATTTGACGAATGTATTTAACTATGAACTAATACTTACGGAATTTACTAAATGTACTTTTGTATATAATTAATAGTCAATATTTCGGTTTACTTTATTTGAAGACTTGACTGCTTTTGCTTGCTAATTTCCAACAATCAACAATGAATCACATTATTCAACAGTGTTCGGCAAATCCAATATTCACGTTCATATCACAAATGAAATGTAGCAGTTTGCGAATATTTATATGAAGAACATTTTTAGTGCTTAAAAACAGAAAAGTGATTCTACATCATTCACAAACTTTACTAACACCACAAAGTGTTAACAAAATAATGTTCTGTTATGATTATTATTACGATGTGATGTGTGAAGTTATGATAATAATAATAATAATTAGGAATCACTATTAAAAACGATAACCTAATAAATGTTTATGTCTTTCTTCTGCTGTTGGATTCGCAGCAGTTCTTTCCTAAAACATGACAAATCTATATAATAGCAATAATAACGTAGAGCCGATTTATTATAGGAACCCTATTCGTAGTAAGTTAGTGAACTGCGTTTAGAACAGAGCAAAGAACAGAGTAAAAATTCAAAACAATCTGGGGACCGCACTCACTGCACTCTTCTGGGAGCCGCCACCGATGCATTAACAAACACATAAACACAATAGGGAACTATTTCATGGGATCAATTGAATACATTTACTTGTACTATTCCACTCAATGCACTGTGTACTTATTCCACATCGCACATTTAGCACGGCCGTGATTTTAGCTGCAAAATTAATCGGATGAGATGAGACCGACCGAGATCTTCTCAATTCAATTTTTCAATGCACACATTTTCACAATTCAGCAGAAAACGTACCTGTCACTTTTTTAGGGTTTCCATTTTATTTTTATTCTTATTCTGTTCTACTCCATGTTTTTAATTTATTATGTGTACTCTGTGTGCATCCAAAATGTCAAAGTCTAAAGAATCGTGTTGTTGGCGAATGCTGATTTTATTTTTTGCAGTTGAGTTGAGTCAGTTTAAAAAGGACTGCATCGGAAATGTCGGGAACATGTTGTTTCACTCATACTCATATGGATGAAATTGGGAGACGAAACTACGTTATATTTTAAGCATTTTGTGAAATATAATTTTCCTAAAATCTGACATTTGACGTTCAGGAGTTTAATGGCGGGTTTTATCCGGTTTCCCTTTTCGGAAAACCAGCGTATTTCGGAAACGCATCAACCAAAACGGGTGCAATTTTATATTTTTAAAACTGAAAGGTTTCTCAAGTTAGCGATTTTTTGTAGACTTTCGGGAAAAAAATTCCAGTGATACATCGATGGCTAGTTTTGAGTTCTGAGTGCACCTTTGACCTATGTACTTCCAAACTACCACAGGGGGTCCGACCAAGAGTCCACTGAGTCCGGTCATTTCCTCTCATATACTTCTTTAACACACATTTTGAAAGTACAATGGTGTACTCACCAGGCATCGATGTATCTCTATTGCATGTATGCAGTATGCAATACAATCAATGTGTAGTGTAAAACCAGTTAGCTGTGGATTTGCGAATTTTATGTTTATAGAAGCAAAAAAAATATTTACGCAAAATTATTTTGCAATTGCATTTAATAATAGTGTCAAAGTGTAAACTAGTGCAATGCAGATTGGCGAGTTTGACATGAGACAAATGTTTTCAAGGAAGTTGCTCAGCCAAATGTTAAATTCAACTTGCTACCCCTATCGATGTAGCATTAAACTAGTGAATCATGTGTTACATAAATACCGGGCTTTTTCAATTCATTTTATATTTTCAGAGCGAGTTTGTTTTCAGCCGCTGACTGAACTGAAATGCGAAGCTAATGTAAGTTGTTTATAATTGTGTTTGTGTATAATTTTGTAAATAATTTTGGTATCAAATGCAATTTTTATTTGTTAATTTGACTTTTATTTTTTCGGTCATAGAGTTTGAGTTAAGGAAACATTTCAAGTTGCGAATGCGAAGGGAACGCGAAGTGATTGCTGACTCTGACCTGAGTCCTCTTCATCCCTCGTTGTTACTGGCGAACTGGTAACCAGTGACGAATTCTGATGACTGGTAAACCGCCGCTATGGGGTCTTTAGGAGTAGCAAACCCTACTCCACCAATGATTGTGAATCCACTGTCCATAAAAAATAAATTCGAAATTACACCGGAAGAATGTCGACCTTACAAGTTATGAGTATTTATGTCATATCGCTTGCAATACAATTTAACTGTTTACTTTAACTGCTATTACTGCTATACAAATAAGGCTTGTGATGCAGCAGGCAGTCTGCGGATTTAATGGAAGTTTAATGTGTCTTGTATTTCTTTTAGCACGACGCACCAAATTGTCAGCATAACTGCTATCAGTTTGTCCCGGAAAAGCATTGTGGTAATTTGCCTTTTTTAACTAACTTGTTTTTTATTCTTTTTTGTACATTAAGTGTTAGTAATTATTAATTTAGTTTTGTTGTTTAATTAATCATAAAAGTTTATAATCATTTTTAGGGAATGGTCGAACTTACAATAGTTCCCAAGAAGCAGAACCTTCAAAATGTGAAGTTAAATGCAAAACAGTGTCGTATTTACAAGGTTTTGGTTAATGACACACTGGAAGCAACTTTCGATTACTATGACTTAACTCAAGAGATAACAGAGCCCGATCATCCAAATAATCAGTTTAGCGTCGAACAGTTCTGTTTGGACCACAGAAATGTAGTTTTGGAGTCTGATACTGACGCTGCTGGAGGTACTTAGTTACGGGACAATTTTTAACAATTCTTTCGTCTCAATCGTTGTAGCTTTAATTTTGACTAATTGCTTGACAATTTTTACAAATATTTCACGTGCAGGAGAGTTACTGATTCAGTTACCGAAGGATGCATCTCATTTAATTCAGGAAGGCCGTCCCTTTAGACTCAGTATTGAATATTCGCTGGAAAATCCTCAAGGTGGAATGCATTTTTTTGTTCCTGAGGATCCTAATGGACTTGAGGTAAGATATTCTGAAAGTCCGGATAATTGAATATTGAAATGTCCTTATTGAAAATGCATACATTATGAAGCTAAATAATTCAAAAAACAACTTACCGGCACAACGAAGTAAGATTTTTTAAATCTTATGTACGTAACCTTAAAAATATTGCCAATTTTTTTGACAATGATTTAAGTGAGTCTTATTCAACAAAGAAGAGATTTCGCTTATTTATTACATAAAGCGAAACTGCCCTTTTCAAAAAAATTTACATTGAATTAATCGGATTGACTCCAGTTGATTATATGTGTGTCGGGACGAATTATATGGTGTCAAAGCATTTTTAATACAGCCTATTTAAGTGTATGCAATTTTATACCTTCCTACAATATGTAATTTATTATTTGTATTATTTGTTTATCAATCATGTAAAGTGCTAAGCAAAAGCGGGGGTAATAAGATTTGTGACTAACTTTTCAGAAACCCCATATGTTCACTACTCGCTATGAGAACAACACAAGACTTTGGTTTCCGTGCATCGACAGTTTTTCAGAAGTTTGTACATGGAAATTGGAATTTACAGTTGAAGAATCCGTAACTGCAATCTCATGTGGAGATTTAGTCGAAGTTGTTCAGGCACCAGATGGATCTAAAAGGAAAACTTTTCATTATTTTCTGTCCGTGCCTACGGCTGCTCCAAACATTGGTCTAGCAGTTGGACCTTTTGAAATTTATGTTGATCCTAATATGCACGAGGTGACTCATTTCTGTCTCCCTGGTCTAATGCATTTACTTCGATGGACGTCACGATTTCTTCATGAGGTTTTATAACATTATCATTACTATTATTAACAAAAGATTCAAAATGATTTTTATCTCTGGATTATTATTTATGTAAATGTGTATTATCTTGATTTAGATTTTCGAATTTTTTGAAGAATCGCTAGCCGCTAGATTTCCCTACACTTGTTTTAAAAATGTGTATGTTAACGAAGCGTATGAGGAAATGACATCATATGCATCGATGTGTGTACTTGAGTAAGTTTACTACATTATTATGTATAATTAGTAATAGTAAATCTATCTTAGCTTTGCATTCCTGAAACCAAGTAACACAACTTTTGCTCTGAGCATTTTAACGAAGCGTTCTACCAATATTTTACATACCAGACAATTATAGTGTAAACTTTTTTGTATTTTAGCACAAATCTGCTACACACTTCAGCAATTGTTGACCAAACTTATGTAACCCGTCGTTTCTCTGCCCTATCTTTGGCTGAACAATTCTACTCTTGTTTTATGTCCATGCAGCATTCTTCAGACGGTTGGCTATCTAAAGGAATTTCAAATTATTTGTGTGGACTGTATTTAAAGAAGTTCTTTGGAAATAATGAATATCGTCATTGGATTCATTCGGTATTATTGCGTTTATATCTAATGTGCATCTGTGCAATCAAAGTAAACATAAGTTTAATATGGTCACATTTTCTTAATACAGGAATTGCAGGAAGTTATTAAATATGAGCAACAGTACGGGGGAATAGTGTTGGATCCGTCTATGTTAAACCAAAGTCAACTTTATGGTGGCCCTAACACTAGCAACAGTAATAGCAGTTGTCACATTCGGCCAAATCAATCTAACCAGGTTCGATAATTAATTATTAATACATGCTACATGTGTGGCTATTGTGGTGCAGAAAATACAATATAGATTTTGATCAGATCGCACAGGGAGGTGACGGGGGATTCTATTTCTCGTTAGTTAATCCACAAACAATTTCTCCAGCATATTTGAAGATTCACAGTAAAAAGGCTCATCTTGTTATTCGGATGCTGGAACATAGAATTGGTAACCAGTTATTGCTTCAGGTACGGAATCTTTCCAAAGAACTGTCTATTTTTGAAATTAATTTTTGTCACACTTGTTGTAGGATGATTTTTGCGTGTGTTGTGTATGTAACAGAATGTGTGTAACACTGTAACATGTGTTTTTATGTAGGTGCTCAACAAACAGTTGTCTTTGGCTTCAATTTACATTACTCAAACGCAACAATCAGGAATGGGTTTAATGCCTGTGGCACAAATAACATCTGCTAACAATCAACAAGGTGGTCAAACTGCATCAGGTAATATTCCAAATTGCACATACATGTATATATCATTCGCGTTCATAATCAAAAAACATAACGAATCGTTGAATTTTATGTATCGTACATCTTCAAACTATGATCTTTCTAATAAACGTGCTGTTCTTCATGTTATTCATGAGTTTTAATGGCGACCGCATTGCCAATGTTGCCCTGTTCTTTCTAATTATTATTCAGTTGATAAATATTAATGTATTATTTTGTATAGGTCCTGGTTCCAATCCGTCGAATCCAATGCTGGTAAGCACTGCTTCTTTCACTAGAGCCATTTTCACAGTTACCGGAAAAGACATGACTGTTTTCATGGATCAATGGGTTCGGCAAGGAGGACACGTTCGTTTTCATATGTCCTTTGTTTTCAATCGTAAAAGGTATGACGTATGGAATGTAAACATTATAATTATCATTCTTTTTATACTATACCGTTAAACAAAAAGTTGCTATGTACGCCTGTGATGACTAATTATAAAACATTGATATCGACAGAAATACGGTGGAGTTGGAGCTAAAGCAAGAGTGCCTTCAACAGTTGGGAGTGCGCAAATATGTTGGACCCTTAACAGTGGCTCTTCAAGAATTGGACGGTACTTTCAAACATGTATTACAAATTGAAGGAACACATGCTAAGGCCGATATAGTTTGTCACTCGAAAAGTCGAAGACAAAAGAAAAAGAAAATTCCTTTATGTACTGGAGAGGAAGTTGATATGGATCTCAGCGCTATGGAGTAATGACCTTGCTTTATTTACATAGTAATATTTCATCATATGACAAATAGGCCATTTTTCATTTTGTTCTCTTTTTGTAGTACCGACTCCCCTGTTTTATGGATCCGGTTGGATCCGGAAATGACCTTAATTCGTGCAGTTGATACCCGACAACCAGATTTCCAATGGCAATATCAACTGAGACACGAAAGAGATGTAACCGCTCAGATAGAAGCAATTTGGGCCTTGGAAGTGTAAGAATAATTTTTCTACTAGTTTTTTAAATTACATAATATATTCGTAAGTATTTGTCATGAAATTAATGCCAGTGGAAAATGCTAGAGTAGGTTTAAGAATGGTAAGCATTGCAATTGGCAGTAGCTGACGTAGATTTTTCAAGAATAGTAAATAAGTTTATTTGTGGTATATGGACAGTAATTTTGTAATAATAATTATTTGACAACAATTATGTGAAATGTGTTACTTATTGGTAAAGGAAGTAATGTCAGATTAATATCTTATATAGGCAGCGTTTAGAAACATTAAGTAGCCAAGAAATAGAAAATCCACACTGACAATTGTCAAGAAGTAGCGCACTTTGTCTTCTTTTTTGTCAACGTCTGTAGTTGTTAGAAACCAGGCGAATGAAGCTCCAAGAGTTAACATGATGCAGGTGTTTGCGACTGTATACAGCCTTGTTGCAATTCCTCCATACTCCTGCAAAGCAAAACAATCAACAGTTGTTAATTATTTTTTATTCCATTGGATTAGCAGTGCTATGAACCGTTGAACCGTTTAGTAATCTCATGAACTTATTCAAGTATGTGTGAGTAGGAATTCATTACCGAAGTTGAACGAAATATTAGATGTTGCAAAACCCAGCACAGGTAGACGTTAACAAGAAGTTGTACGATTCCACATACCGTCGTGGCCCCATACCAGTATAACTTAAGCTTCAGGGTTCTTTCTTGATCTTCAGGATCATAATCATATGATCCTCCGGTGTTCCCCGCCTGGGTACCTGTACCGCCAGTGGTTGATTGAGACTGGACTTCATTGCGATAGTCATAGGTGTGTTTAAGTAGCCAACCACTAACACCGACAAGCCCTGTAGATAGCCCCTAAAATAAAAGTTTAGTCACTATTAGTTGCTTCGTAATCCCAACAGTTGTCGAAATACTCTTTGGGGTAAGACTGCAACTAAAAAGTCAACAATTTTGTATATGATATTATAGCTAATAACAAGTTGTGCTATAAACTATTTTAATGCAAACTTACTATGGAAAGAACCATGGCCAGTATAGTAGCATACAGAACTGGCATGCAGCATGGGAATACCATTATGTAATATGTTTGCCTACACCTTTTTAATTACTTTATTTTACTCACTGTGATCGAAGATGAACTGTTATGTGGTAAATGCATTCAAAACGGATATGTTGCGTTTTCCCTTAGTCTTATATGCTTGCCCTTTCTTAAATAGAGGATGTTCTTAATTCTCTAGTGAAATATATTTGCGAAATTATTTGATTGATTGTTACTTTTGTACTTTAGTGAAATTCACTGGTGGATTATTTATATATTATATGTTACATTTAGGAATATACTTGTGAATACAATACTTGAATACTGACAATGAGTATGTTGTTACTGTTAGGAGACTTCTACTAAGCAATCTACGCAGTATACTAAGACAATTTTAGCAATGGTTAAGCGAAGACACAACCTAGGTTTCTGCCATGGCTACTTTATTCCTTAAAATTGCTATAGAATTATGTGGAAGAAGAGTGTGTGATGATGAGAATTACATACTACTAGAGATCAACTGACTCTAGTGAATACTCCAGCTTGGCAGACTTGCTGGCGTGTCTAGTGCATTCCGTTTGGTATCATTGCCCATTATCCAGCAGCTTTTATCGACCATTTATTGAACGTGCGCACTGGCAAATGCTTCGCGTTTCCAACAATCTTTCGTTTCATGAGAATTCATTGCAAATTTGTGTAAAAGCGTTAGAAATTTTCGTAGTCTGATCTTTTTATGTTATGTCTGCAGTATACCTACTTACCTACCTAGAGATATGCTTAGGATTGGTCAAGCCAGAACAATACTGTTGAAGTAGTAGTAGTGTAATTTATTTTGTGCTAAACAAAGTCTGATGTAAAGTTAAATCATGTTAAATAATATGCTTTTTTGGTTTCATGCATTCTTTGTACAATTTTACTGTAGAAGTACGAAAAACACGATACCTAATGTATATTGCATTTTATTTTAGATACCCTACACCGCAAACGAGAATGGCATTAACTGATTTGATTGAAAATGAGCAGGCGTATTATAAAGTGCGCTGTGAAGCATGTCATTGTTTGGCCAAGGTAAACTGTTATTCATTATTCTCTAATTATGAGAGCGTAAATCTGATATTACGATAATCCCTTTAGGATCATGGTGACGATTATTGGTTTTGTTTCTTTTTAGGTTGCAAATGCAATGGTATCCAGTTGGTCTGGGCCGCCTGCGATGTTGAGTATCTTCCGGAAACTTTTTGGTTCTTTTTCATGTCCAACAATTGTAAAACATAATGACTTTTCCAATCTTCAACATTATTTTATTCAGAAGGTGATTATATTTTTGCAATTACTTTTATATTTATTTTAAGTACATATAATATTGTAGTTCTAATCCTTTAACTTTTGTAGACTATCCCAGTTGCAATGGCTACATTAAGAAATGTTCATGGAATCTGTCCTTCGGAGGTCCACAAATTTCTAATAGACCTGTTTAAATATAATGACAACTCTAGAAATCGACTGTCAGATAACTATTACAGAGCCGCTTTGGTGTGTGCTTTGGGAAATACAGTGACTCCTGTAATGTCATTGCTTCAAACTGGGTTCGCACTACTTTGTGGTTTCTTTATGGTTTCATCATGATTAGTATTGCTCATTTTCTGTATTTACATAGAAAGTGTATATTTTGTGATATTACAGAGCTGATATTACAGCCGAATCGATGTCTTCAGACACCAGAGCCTTAATGGAGGAAATAACAAGATGTCTTAACCTTGAGAAAATGTTACAATCTTATAAGTTCACGGTCACCGTAGAATGTTTGCGAGCGTTAAGGAAGCTTCAAAAATTCGGACACTTGCCAAATAATGTTGAACTGTTTAGAACATACGCTGTTTATGGTCAATTTTTTGGTGAGATATAAAACTACAAAATATAAAATAATGAATGAACTGTTATGAAGTGTATTATTATTGTTCTTTCTTTAATCACTTGCAGATGTTAGAATGGCAGCCTTGGAAGCTATCATTGATTATACGAAATCTGATGGAAATCAGAATGATGTTGAATATTTGTTGGATATCATTGAAACCGACCAAGTGCCTGCAATGAGACACGAACTTTGTCGATTACTTATTAAAAGCCTGAGTGAAAAAAGCGTAAGTTTTTTAAAGATCTAGTTCTTTATTATTTCTTATCACAACGGCCTATGTGACTACTCTTTTAGAAAAGAGAAAAAGTTAATACGATAATTTGTTTAATTTTATTAGAAAGTTTGTCATGTTTGTACAAATACAGTTAATGTACTTACAACAGCAGTTCATAACAGTATAGTGCATATTACATAGGCAAGGAAAAATAGAAAATCTTATCTTTCGCTAATGCTGCTGAATTGAAAGTGATTATTGACTCTAAGTCTCTGTAATTTGTTTACAGCTTCCTGATTTCCTACTATGTGCCTATAATAATAATTTGTTAAAATAAATAGTTAATTTCTTTCTAGTGTTTGTTTTGCAACGAAAAACCTAATATTTTATTATTAGGTTTTTGTTGAGTTAATAATTTTAATAAACCCATTGAAAGCAAATGGCTACCTATTACCTGTATTGTTTCAGTATTATATTGAACTATTCTGTAAGTCTTGCAACTAATGAGGTTCTTATCTGTCAGTGTAGTAGTATTAATTTTTATAATGGTCTTTGTTTGGTATTGCAGCCAGACCGACGGAAGTCTAAATCACCATTCAACAACAAAGCTGTTGCACTTCGTCTCTGGCACAGAATCAAGTGAGTGAATAGGGCGTATAATAAACTGAAATCTTTATAATGATTATCTGTGCCCATCAAATGCTCTTATTACTCTAAAATGTTTTATTTCACTCCTTCAACTTTAATTACTTCGTAGAATAGACATTTATATATGCACTGAATATACTTGCCTATTTTTTGCCTTTTCATGCTGCATAATACGTACAAGAGCAATTGATGGTTATCGTTATCGTGTCAGCTGTGCAGAAGCTAAAGACTCGACAACAATGCAGTTGTTTCTCGTGTTATTTTACAAAACTAACATTTTAAGATGATTGATTGGTGTTTGTTTGTTAGTAACGAATTGAGTGTGGATGCTCGAGTTAGATGCGACGTTGTGGATTTATACTACACCATATTTGGCTCACGAAAGCCAGTATGTCTTATGGATGAAGATCAACAGCACTTGGCTGATATGGCTCGTGATGAAACGTCTTCGCGTAGAAAGTCACCTTTAACAACTCGCGAAGGCTTTGATGAGTTCAAAAGGGTAAAAAATCAGTCTTTTCATTCTTACATCCATTTTGTTGTATCCTTTTGTGTTTATATTCAACCACAACAAAGCGAATTCAGCTAACCGAATAGAATACAAAGTGTGACAGCGAGTTTTTGTACAAAATAAATGTTAATGCTTGGCCTGCCAATTGTCACGCTTATTCTTAGATCTTCTGTAGAATTTCAAATCGTTGAGATTTGAGAATAGTCCCCGTAAAGTTACACAAAATTAAGGTTGTCCGAAAGTTTACTGATGCATGTTGCTTATCTTTTGTTATTGTTATTCCTTTTGTTGTTATCGTGTGAGTAACTAGAAGAATGACAGACAAGGCAACTATCTTGAAGTAGACTACTGGGGTTTACAGTAGGTCAAATCTGGAATTGAATTCCTTACGTTGGCATGTTGTCTGCTTCTAATATTTCAGCCATTGAGGATGTAATTATACTATATCGTTTGTTAGCCAAAGTGCATTGCTTATCGGGAAGCGAAACTGAACCAATTAGTTATGTGTTTTGGTCTTGGTAACACACTTGACTAACATCAAGATGAAAGCTTTAAGCAGGCAGTGTTTTATTTATGTGTATAATGGATTACGTTCTGAGCGAGCTGTTTTAGTCAGTGTGCGGTATTTTATGAGTCTATTAAATGTGGATTTTTCTGGAGAAACAGAGGAAGTGATTTTTTTAACAAAAACAGTAAGCGTAAGCGTTACTATAAAATTCAGTATGATTAAATATGATTTTCTTTGTTTGGACTGGATGGAATATTTACTATGTGTGGGTAGTTCATATTATATTCATTTATACATGCGTATTGACTACTATGGCTGGTTGGATTAGAATGAATGAGTTTTGAGCTAACTAATCCATAGAATCCATTAAGCCCTGAAAGCAGAGTATTTTTATACTTCCTTTGCAGAAGTAAAATAGTATTTTTTGTGGGAGTTTATTACTGATTCGCCAGATTGGATTGCAAAGAATGCTTGGGCATGTATTGTGTTCAAATGTAAAACAAGTAAGCTTCTTTTTAGGGTTTGAGTGAAGCTGAGTTCTTGAAGCAGGCATGGCTAATGTGCAAGACCAGGTCTCGTATTAAAGTTCAATTTTATCGCAAGTTAAAAGCGTGAATCCGTTTTATTCTTTTATAAGTTGACTGGACGCATCCGATTGCATTTTTATAGAACTGGTAACGAATGTACTATTCTGTGTATTGCAGGAGAGTCCTGACATGCTTGATGGTGAACCACCTAAGATGGTCTCTGCCAAGGTCCTTTCTTCTAAAAGGGAATCAATGGCTTCAGACAATTCAGGAGAGTTGCCCGAAGCTATGGACACGTCACTGCCCACTTCTTTCGAACCTGGAATGTTTCAAAGGGAAGGAGAACGCGAGAAAGAGAAAGAAGTTAAAGTCAAAGACAAAGATCGGGACAGGAGTAAAGACCGAGACAAAGAAAAGGACAGAGACAGAGAGCGGGATCGAAGCAAAGACAAAGACCGAGATAGAGACAGAAGCCGAGAGAAAGACCGAGACAGAGACAGAGACAAAGATGATGAGTCTACAGAACATTCCTCTCACAAGAAACACCATCATCACCACCACAGCAAGGTCAGAATGAGTCAATGTTATGTTGTAGTCAACATGTAACTTAATCCTTATCTCAGCAAAAAACAAAATCATACATTTGCATGACATCGCAAGAGTTAGTGCTCATGGTACATGAATCAGTACCTAAACATGTGTAAAATTAAATGGGACGAATGGAGTGCGTTCCTTATAGCTTGTTCTTCTGCTTAATGTTTCTGCCCATATGTCTACCATGAATATCCTTTCCGCTTTGTTGTTTTTCGTCCATGAATTGCTGACAACACAAGTTACAATTGAAATGAGATATTGAGCTTGACATTAAGAAAGTTAGTTACGTTACATAGTAATAATTAAAGCGTAAAATTGTCAATGTAGGAAATCAAGCGTGTTTTCGTTTTTCTCGAGAACATTCATAAAGTGTGTAAACTTAGAATAGGTTATTTATTTCATTCATTATATACATTCATCTCATTAGGTATACTTTCTTTAATAATACAATAGAGACATTGCAAGTTGCAAGTAAGCAAGCGCTGAGCTTGCAATTTCTCAGAATATGCGAACGCGTAATTTTATGTTGGGATGATAACCATTTCTGTCTTAATCTCGCCTTGCATTCAATTCATATTCATGAGTATGAACATCAGGACTTCGCCTCGTGAAATAAATAGGTAAAATCACGATTTATGCTTCGGTCTTGTATTATTCCTAACCATATTTGGTGACGGCTACAAGAGTTAGTGTCTATCATTTTTTTCGCCTGTTGTACATATTTCGGTAAAACTTAAAGATGTGTCTGCACCATGTCTGCTCAACGTACATGATTTGATGGATGACAGTTAATTAAATCACGTTGATGACATTTTCTTAATGTAATAAAGTAGGTAATAATGACGGAAATGCAATGTTGCATGCTTTTTATTATAAAGGAAATTTAGGCACTGCTTCCATCATGATTCAGGATTGTATAATAAAATGACATATGTGATTGTTTTGCTTTGTTTTGCAAGAAAGTAACAGTGCAGCTTATAATTAATTGTGATTAGTCAATGTGTGCATATCTCTAGTCTAGACATCGGCAGTCGGGGATATCCGATGTCAATTAGCCGCTTTAGCAGTTTAGCACTAATAAATGAAGTAACATGATTGTTCATGCAAATGAGGCGGTGTATTACACATAATCGCACAAATCACGTATATTTATGAACAATATATACATAAGCTGAACTTAATAAAAATTAACACGGTATATTTATGTAAGTAATAAAATGAAGCACCATGCAAGTGTCTATAATATTCGTGTTATTATGCATGAACTAAAATAACACATTCACACACAAGCTCACAGTCTGTCTCAAGTTTATATTATGCGTATGGGGAATTATTGCTAGTATCATTTTTCCATGTGGTATCAGTATCTAATATAGCTTAAAAGTAGCTAACCACATAATCTTGTAAAATCTTGTAAAATGAGGAGGTGGAGACGAGGTTACATTATCTACATTTTTATACCTAAGTCGTTTTGGTCTTTGTTAATGTTATCTTTACTTTATTAGCTGCATGTTCGCTCACGCTCCATAATGCACTTTAGATTCAGAGCTATGTTTATAGATACAGGATTAACAATTAGTAAAGCAATTAGTTCTAAGCAAAATATTGCATCAGAATGAGTTATTTCTTTGTTTTCTCAAGTAGTGAACTTGGAATGGTTAGTTTAGGATAGTGTATATGTATAGATTATGATTATACGTTATAAGTATAATCGTATTTGTATTATGAAGTTAGATTTTGAATTACCGAATTAGTCATTCACTTTGTTTACCTTGACTGTTGTTAAACCGTAATGTTGTTGTAGTTCATACTGTAAACGGAAATACCAACTAATTGTTGTAAGCTTTAGGTATAGGCTAAATAGAGTATCGTTAATACTGCGTCATGTAAAATTATCGGTTACGTTTATTTGCGCATTAGCTCTCTCATCTTCTCCTGGCTTACTGCTTAAAGGTATGTGATTGTCTGCATACTAAGAATTTTGTAGAAATGTATTTATAGCTTTTTGAGATGTACATACTTAAGGTTTCTTATTATACATAGTACATACCTAATACTGAAATTAGAATTGTAATTAGTGGGAGTTTCGGATAAAAAGTGGACTTTGATCATTATCTTGTAGTGTCTATTCCAATTTGACTGGTAAATTGTTCTCAGTGTCGTAACTTTTGTTATTGTTCTAAATGTAGAAACTAATTAAGGATACGAAAGTTTTGAAATATACGAAAATGATGTTTGTATGTATTTTCTATTGCGTGGTAGACAATTAAGAATACCAGACCTACTCGTTTTATCTTTGTCGCTTCCTATTTTGGTGACTTTAATGTAAATAAGATAATGTGGAAGCACAAATAGTTCTGAGAATTCGAGGAATGACGAAAAGTTTAAGTTTATGGAATAGAACTGTATGCACAGTAGACACAGTGGGGGCTGAAGTGATGCGATATGAATGACATTACAAGGAATGTAAACTCGGTACTTGCGTTTATGTCAAAGCATTGTCTTTCGTGAGAATAGATTTGTTCTGTTTTGTTTGGGATTTCACTACATGATGATGATTTGGTGTTTTTCTTTTCTTTTCAGGCAAAGAAAAAGAAGGAGAAGAAGAAGAAGCACAAACATAAGCACAAGCATAAACACGCTCATGATCACAAAAAGAAAAGCCGAGACGAGACCCTTAGTTCCGCCAGCTCGGAAAGCAATAGCCCAAACGTAATGTAATTGGAGGTTATATTATTATGATGTGATCAAATCAAAGCACCTGCTACTTATCCAATCTAAAGTCGACAACATACTCAACATTTTTGTTGGGAAAAAAGAAAAAAGGAGTATTATTTTATGCGAAGACGTACCAACATCAGAAAAAGAAAATTACAGATATAAAAATAAATGGTTTATGAATATTTGCAGTTTTTATGGTCTTGTAGCTTTTCAATGCATTTCACAGTCAGACTAAGAAAACGACGAACATTACCGAAGGTTACTTGTCTTTTGTGCAGTTGCGGCAAACTTACTTAGCCAATTCTATTCATATTCCATCAAAAAAAAGATTCACCGCCAGCTTGCAACTTTGGAAGTTCCAAGTTCTTTCCAAATTAGACCCTTACATAATGGCATTTAATTTTCGATGTTCTTACCATTACTTTGTTATTTTTATTTTTTGTGGGCAAGTAACTAAGTACGTGCATTTTGATGTAGCAGATTACATTCTAAAGACGCCCAGTGCGTATTTCTTTGTTTGGATAGATTTAATTCCTTTACAATTAAATATTTTTATATCCGTATCAAATATCAAATCAATAATCAAATTATCCCAATTCATTATTGTCTGAATCAGGTTCAACATAAATTATAATAAGCTTTAATTCGATGCGGTAGCTGACTGAAACTATGTACTATATTTAAGTAGTGGCTCTGTAGCTAGTAATGTTTTTCTAGAATACATAAAAGCGGACGGAGGGTATTTACCTTTGTGTTTTGTATGTATTTACAAGTGAAGTATAATTTAAATTATGGAAATATTAAAAATAATGCGACAATTTGAGCAAAGCACATTACCATATTTGTATCTGGTTTGTTTAAGTGTGTACCAAATGTAGTGCACCCATTATTATGCCGAATCAGCTTTGCAGTGTTTACAGGTGGCCATATATAGCAGTGTCGTAGGTAGGTCGGTGCGATTGTAGAACATAGTACTTAGGTACAAATTACAATACAACTAAAAGTATGACTAGGATACTGATGATGAAGATCCAGTCTGTTTTGTTGTGCATTGTTGCTCGTTTCTATTCATTCTTAGTATCAGTGAAGAAGAATGAAAATGAATCAGACTGAAGATTACGCACACAGATGTGTATCCTTTGACTCGTAAACATAAGAAAGCATTTATTAGCACTGTAATAATAATTTAATGTTGTATCAAGTTTTAAATATTACGCACCACACCTCTAGCTACGTTTACTATAATGTAGTATTGTTATATAGCCTTCGTGAAAAAACGGAGGATCAAATTGTACGTGTACTCTGTAATTTTATCTGTTTCTTTACATCTGTATGTGTAATGTATTCAGTAAGTAGCTCTATCTCCTTAAGAAGAAGAAGAAGTGACATGGAAGAATTGAATTGAAGTGATGAACTCATATTTGTACATTGCATTGTTACTTACCATAATAAGTTTAAGTGTAAGATGTTATCTTGTGGATGTTGCAAAGTTTTTAGTGGTTATCTGTTTGATATACATATTCATTCATAGTTAATGTGCAGAGAAAAGGTTAGACTTAAAATTCAATTCATTGTTTTGAATTTCATACTTGGATTAGTTAGTTGTGAAGAGATAAAGAGAGATAGAATAGGACATTGGCTTGCTTTACTTGGATTTGGTTGACTTGGCAGGCAGTTGGCATAGGTAAAGGTAAACTTATCATTCGTTTGAGTTGTGCTCAGCATATTATGCTAATTTTTTAGCTTTGATGTGTACTCTTACGTTTAGCGAAGTCACAACTTCTGAATCTCTGACTTTTTTGCATCGAATTAGTCATGTCAGATGTACTTACGTTACATTTCTGGCAAATAACTGCCTTCGTAAATAAACAATTCATATTCAATGCATATGGGTATAATAAGTTTTATTGTTATGTTGTACATTGCTATGCACAAAGATTCAGAAGCAAATGCAACCAACATCGCATGATAATAACGTGGCAGATTTCTTGTTAGTCTTGAAGTCTGTCTCAGTTCAGCTTGTGTCGTTGTTGGTGTGTTTAAATGTTATAATAATAATATTATTACTTACCCAACTAACAAGAAGTGAATACTTGCTCCCAGTCATGTCATGAGTTTGTACTATTTAGTAAATGATTTTGTAGCTCACGAAACAAAAATCCACTTATTAAGATTGTAATTTTTCTTTTTCCTATATAGTGTCTCGTATCAGTTAATGATCAGGATGCCCCTGTTAGTGCATAAACATAGTGTTGTTTATTTTCTGTACCCTATGCCCATCTTCCTTTGATATCTTTTAGCGTATCTGCGTTGAAACACTATTAAAACGAATCAATACAGTCTCAAAGTAACATGGGTTGTTTATTAAGCAGTAAATTATTGATACATGACATGGATTTTATGTTGAAACGAGATGAAATTGCTATAGTTGGTAATAACATAATAATAATATTATATATAGTAACTATATACTATTCTATAATGTATTAGCTACTATACTACGAGAAGTAAGTTGTAACAGAATATGTTATTAAAAGGTGACTAATACTAAAACATCTTATTCTCGAAGTTGCATGATGCAGCTGCATAAAAGCCGTACCTATATTGTACTTTGCAATAATTCTTCCTTTTGTGTACATACTGTGGGGTGTGTTCTCCTCAGTGCTTTATTCTCCAATCAACAAATCAAAAAAGGAATTCAGCCAAATCAAGTTTCCATTTTTCAACTCAACCAAATCAGAGTCATACTGTGTTCACCTATAAAGATTGCTCTCGCACAGGCAGCAAGCGAAGATCAATATACAGCTTTTTCGTTTAACAACTTATTAATACAGAATAGAATTACGTAGGTACTTATAGAATTATCTATATACATATATTATAAAAGTATTAGTAGTATAAGTGTGTTATAATAAAATGTACATAGGATGAAATGAATCGACGAAGTACTTATTAGGCATATAATACACACAGGTAAATACAAGGTACAAGTAGAAGAATAATATAATAATGCATTTATGGGAAAGAATCAAAAAGAAATCTTCATACTGTTACTTTGTCATGTGGCTTGTTGTATCCTTATCAGTTGTTGTGTTGTGATGATGCATGGTGTGAGTAAACAAACTGCAGTGATAGCATAATCATGATATCATCCTTTGCATTATACGCTCAACGACTTCAAGTATACCACTGCAGATTACTTGTTTAGGAACAAAGTTACTTTTTGCATATTACATTATGACTTCATGGGTGTACTCCAAGTGTACTTCTGTGCAAACTTTCATCATTTGCACAAATCACGGATAGAGCCATGTACAGATCATTCTATACAGGACATGACAATCTCACCTGAACAACTTACTCATTGTCAAGCCTCTCAGCTCAGGTCATTCAATGACAAGCTCAAGCTTGTTGCTATTTAGTTAGTTTGTTATAATATTATTATCGTTTCAACAAAGGTTCGATAGTCCATAGCCACCAGAGTACATAGATTACTGCATCTTGTAGTGTACACAGAGTTTTGAATATTTATGGCGTGATGCTTTTCTAAAATATAATCTGGAAAGATGCAACTAAACTATTGTATTTGTAATGTTGCCTATTGGATGGAATAATGAGGTGTGCGATTTTAGACATTTATTACAATGATAATAGCATTTATTTTATAATAAGTTATGATATGAGTAAGATGGTTTATTGTTATGATCTCTTGTGTTGTCGTGTGCAGTACATTTGACTTGTTCTTTTCCTCTGACAACAATTCGTGTGATAATCTCATTTTCACCTTTTCAATTATACCTTTATACAAGGCAAATGGTCTGTTTGCAGTATAATGCTGTGCATATGTATACATTTAGTATGAAGGACTGCCCTTTGTAAATATTATTATGGTAAAGGATTTTTATGAGACGAGGCAGTGGTGGAGGTAGTTTGCGTATGCTGATATTAACATTTATTTATCACTAATTAGTTTGAGTATGAACGAGGTGTTTAATTTGGTGTGGATGAAGAGGATCTGCTACGCAAATAGACAAAGGAACACTCTCGAGTGACATTGAGTTTACCTTACAAGTTATTTAAGTGGAAGAATTATGACTATTTCTATAAATACTTCCCTATTGGTTATTTTTTATTCTTAGACAATGTAATACACAAAGAAGAATTTAAGGCGATAATTCATTGTTGTATAAAAAGGCGCATTATGCAAACCGGTGTGCGTATGTGCGTCACTCCACCACAGACTGAATTCCAAACTAGTCTCAACTCATCCCTTGTGTAGGGATAAATAAAAATAAAATAGAAAAAATAGAAATCGTAGTA
>JABASD010001810.1:0-34003 GCA_019776165.1 Pogonognathellus flavescens
TGCATCAAAATTGCACGACTTTTACGAAATAGCACGGCTTACGAACATACGATACGACGGTCGTGAATCCACCCAGTGGTCATGCTTCCTTCAACACAAATCATTCAATACAAAATGCCTGCTCCAAAGTGTGTCTGCTAAAAACTTATTATTGCTAAAAAAGAGTTTTATTGCTACTGCAGTTTCTGTTGTTGTACAACCAAAGAAATGCAGCGCATGATAAATTATGAAGTGGCTCTTGTATGGGCTGCACAGGATTGGATTATTTGATGCTTGCGTTTTATTTAATTATATTTTACATAATACGATAATGAGCTTATGCAGCTTAAATTATTCTAGACGTAGTTGGTTAACTTCATTACATTAATTACAGGCACAGCACATTGGTGTACATTCTGTACATGTCTGAGACACGATGTCTCTTCGGCATGATATGATCTGTGGAGTTATTACAATATTGTAGGTAGTTAATTAATTGGAAATTAAAAACTGTTTTTGTACATGAATATATGATATATATTATTATTATATATAGCTATGACCTAACTAGGAGGTATATATTGTTAAATATATATTAGGCTGGTAGTTGCCCTTCGTTTGGTAAGAATAAAATATTCAGTTTTAGAGCTGATTAAATCGCCTTCCTTCACATGACAATCTAATACGCATAAAATACTTTCACTTTCTTCATTTTTTGAAAATTTTGGCATGAATCTGCTGGAACTCGTTATTGGTCTCGTTAATGGAATTTTTCTTATTGTTCTCCGTCGCTTGCTGTTGCTGCTCATCGTTATTCGTATTATGAAACATAATTTTCTTGACAGTCGTTTCGATTTCGGACGGGTTAGATATCTCCTTCTTGCTCATCTTCTTCTTCTCCAGGGCTCGTTGCAATTCCGATTTCTGGTTTAGTACTTCCTTCCCACTGTTCAAAATGCAATTACATAAATACTTTTTTCTCACTTTTCTCGCAGCTTGTCGTATAGTGGCCTTTTTCAAAATTATTTCTAATTTTATTCTACTAAAATCAAACCAACTTTCCCAAATTATTGTGCTAGA
Source organism: Pogonognathellus flavescens (assembly GCA_019776165.1). NCBI lineage: Eukaryota > Metazoa > Arthropoda > Collembola > Entomobryomorpha > Tomoceridae > Pogonognathellus > Pogonognathellus flavescens. The sequence continues at coordinate 1,060 of JABASD010001810.1, forward strand.
ATAATTATTTACCAAAAATGAGTTGTTAGATTTTATGATTTTCGAAAATGAGCGATTTGTTGAGAGTGGAGAAAACAAAGCTATAATCTGACAGCTATTTTGACGTAAAGGAACTTGTTGGTATCGTTGAAGTGATTGAAGTATATACGTTGAATAAGCAACTGATTGTAATTATTTGTAAATATAAAAATTGGAGCACGTGCGCGCACACCTTCTAAAGCTATTTAATACTTAACCACAAGACTTTAATATTGTTGTGATTATTTCTTTCTTTGTAAACGCAGGTTTGCTTGTAAAGAGCAAATGAGGACTGACTGATTAAAAATGGAGATGTTAGCGAAAAGAAATTTGAATTGTGCTTACATTTTCTGGTTGAATAGAAGTTCCCTGTGAAGATTTTGTCTGGCTATGGATTCTTTGACAGGATTGACCAATTTTTTGGGTTTAATCTCATCCGGAGGAGGCACAGAATTTTGCCATGGTTGATTCTCCATTGTTTACAAAAATACTGTTCATGTAAATGTGAGTGGTGAGTGGACTGTGTAATATTTGAAAAATCTGATTGGAATGTTGTTGATGTTGTTATGTGATGGGTTTAGTGGATGTTGATGATATGGTTTTTGTTTTGCAGTTGGGCCATTGGCAGGGAGAGCAGTCGTTGCGGGGAAGAATACTTAGAAAAATAAAGTAACTAATTGGGTTACCTATTTCAGTCAACTGTAAAATTAGCTATTACAGACGATATATACATATTGTTACTTTTCTCTGTCTGCAGAGGCTGCACTTAGAGGAATTACTGATGCCTGGCACTGCAGTCTACAACTACAATTACGCCAATCTTCGCTAGTCTTTGGCGAGTCTATCCCCAGCCTACAGCTACTGCTAACTCTGCTAACTCTGACTATGATGCTCCTACCACTCAACCAACTCAATACTCAACTGCCTCGACTACAACAACAAAAATATTGGTATTCTCTGCTATTCTGCATTATAATCATCATCATCATCTACGTAATACCAAGTAATACTCAGGTTCCTCTCATGCTAATACTCTCCTGCCCGTCCCACGTACCTTCCAACTACTTCCAACACTTTTACACACAAACGACTCAGCAGTAGCAGGGAAATAGCTCTCTGACTAATAACAATAATACCTAGCACTACTAATACTCACTACACGCTCACTCACACAACTCACACAGACACACACAGACACACACACAGGTAAACGTAAAAATTCTTTCTGCTTCTTGGCAAACAGGTAAACTAATTAGGTGGGGGAAACAGTGGCGTAACCACTTTCCACTCGACAGGCACACAGCTGTCTCAAATCCCCCAAACCACATTATGCTACGCTTAATGTTGCTCTCTAACAAAACGTCCATCCTTTACAATATCAAGCTTTGTTCTTGTACTTATAACTCCTATTATGCTTTTTGTCAGTTTTTTTAAATGCAACTTAAATATGCTTCATATCAAACAAGTAGTGTATTACTTAATTATAAGTAACAAGTGTTATGTGAGAATTTCTTCAGATTGAATATTTTGCTATTTTGTCTCCTGATGGTTTATGAATTAAAAAATTATTTATTGCCAATGGCATGAAATCTTCGCGCAATCATATTTGAGCCGATTATCATTAACAAAGAGATATGGAGAATGGTTCTTAGAAATGTATTTCTAGGGCTCCTCATTTAAATTTTGAAGCTTATTCTTATCAAAGTTATCACTTATCCTTATTCACTCAATTTCACTCGCGCCTGTGGCAAGTTTTTGTTGCAACTTCACGCTGGTGAATAAGGATGTAAGGCGAAGAAGGGTATGTCTTACGCGCGAGCCTACAATTCCATGGCGTGTAAGTGTAAGACCGCATAAGACGAAGAGCACGCCCTTCTGGCAAACTTCGTCTTATTCGTACACGATAACATTGGCGTAAGCGTAAGGATAACGCCAATAAGACTTAAGTCTTAAGACTTAAGACTTTTAAGTAAGACTTTAATGAGAATCCCTAGAAGGAGAGAGAGAACTTAATTTTTCATATTCTTACTAATTACTAGCCTGAAAAAGCTAACTGAGCGTAGCGTGACATGAAGAACAACTAATTAATTTTTAAAGATGAAATGTGATTTTTGTGGGATGTATGAAATATTTTTTTAGCTACGTTCCTGGAATGGTGTGTGTATGATATGGAATTCCTTATAAGGCATTAAATATGTGTTGTATTTGTATGGTTTTATAGGTTTGATAGAATTTGTCGGGGGATGGGTTGGTGTTATGGACTACAGAGAGCGTTGTTTTATTTACTTTTTTATCTATCTGTCAATAATAGACGGGAGACAAGAAGAGCAAGTTTCATTACGACGAGAACAACAAGACTGAACTGACTCGACGACTGCTTCTACTTCAACCACACACGGACACAACACAAAACACTCGTCTCCTTTTCTACTTTTTTATGCAACAAATACTTTAATATAATAATTCTATTTTCACTTTCATAACGTGAGAGAATTTTACTCTTTTTACTGTTATTATGTCTGTCTGTGGCAATTCACACGTTTTCTGCACACAAGACCACTTCAGACCTGAGCAGTCATTAGAAAATTACCTCCTGTAGAGTACAATTGCTAGAGAATTAATTCTTTAGTCTCCTCAGTTTCGTTAGCAGTAGTTTTCCTTTTTTCCCTGTTCTCCTGCCTTTCTTTGTTTCCTCAACTACATTTAACTTGTCAGTTCTTCTGTTTTGTTATTCACTCGTGTCCATTTGTCCCCTTGTGGAAATCATCAAGTAATCATTTCTTTTTGTTTGTTTTGTGTCGATGAATCATCCCGAATTTTTAATTCAATTCAACTTCGGGTGTTTTGTTTCAACAGTGAGATGGAGACGCTGTTGGACCTAAGTGCCCGGGTAGTCGGCGAACGAATGTCATTCCAAATGATAGAAGAGAGATACGAAAGAATTCCAGAACCCGTCCAGCGGAAAATCATTTTTCACTCCTTTCCAAAAGACGAAAAGGTCGTTGCCATTTATTCCACTTTCAGCGATGAAATGCAGGTGGAAAATTTCCAGAAAGGCCACTCTCTCATTCCTCATGTACAAGATGTCTTACAAATTGGTCAGCGTTACATTCATTCTCTCACCAACTTTTTTAAATTAAAATCTACTCCAAAATTAAATAATTTTTAATTGACATTAAATGGATTAGGCTTCCATTTGAGCGGTACCGTGGTTGATGAGTCCAAGGAAGACAAATGTTTCAAAGTAGCTGTCACTTTTGACAGGTGCAATTTTCATTTTCTTTTTTCATTAACAAACTTTAGCAGTTATGTTTTTTTAATTAATTGCTAATTTGCTTGTATTTGATTTATGCAGGTGTAAAATAACTAGTATTAGTTGCAGTTGTAACGAAAATGAAATCTTTTGGTGTGAGCATGTAGTTGCTCTTGTCCTATACCGGATTCGCTATGCCAATCAAGTCACCCTTCGTGTTCCCATTTCAGGTATTTAGTAAATCTCTGCCCGAATAAATATAATTACTGATTAAACATTTTATTATTTATTTATCTTCTGTATTTTCTGTATTTATCAATTTGTTTGTGGTGTGTAACGAATTATTAACAGTTTTTGACTCTTAAATCTCTTAATTGTGTTTTCAGAAACTCTTTTGCAAATGGACAGACAACAGTTACAAAAACTTTTGCAGTATTTGATATCAGACCATACTGAAGTTTTGCCTACTGCCCAGTCTCTGGCAGACCAAATCGTCAATATTCAGTCTGATATCAACTCCATTGATGGTAAACACAATACCAAATCTTCCTTAAATAAATATTATAAAATTTCTCTCTGGTTCATTATGAAAGGTTCAAGCAATTAGGAACCATCGAATGTTTTTATATTCAATGATTGAATGGTTGAAAATTTTTGAATGGATGCAGGCGCCCCTGACCCTACAGCAGGTCCGATGATTTTGTCGGAGACGGATGATCACCGTTGGGCGATAAATGAGGAACAAATAATCTTGCAAGTGAAGAATTTCCTTGAATCAAATTACAGCAGTGGGCAGCGGAACAGCGTCACAATGCTCTTCGAAAAAGTCAGAGAAATGCTCAAAGCCAGAGACAGCAACGGACCTCGAATGCTCATCATTATCACAGAACAATTTCTTAATGATCCCAAATTGCACCAGTGGAAAGTACAAAACATTCACATGAACGACAAACACCGAGGCTTATGGGAACAAATTGGTAATAACATTTTTCTTTTTCTTTCAACGAAACCGATAAATTTCTCAATGTTATTCCTACTCCAAATACGAATAATACGATATCTATGAAACTAATTTGCTGAAATATTTTTATTGCAAATGCAACAGGGACGCTTTGGCAAATTGTCGTGATGAACCCGAAGTTGACAAACTTGGAGCGGAAGAGTTTTAAAGAACTGTTGACGAAGTACACGGAAAATTCTTTGACGCCTTTAGAGGACGAGGAATCGGACAAGAAGAAGAAGAAGAAGATTTTCAACAAAGCGATCGAGTCGTTGAACATCACGTGGAACAGCCACAAACTGCAGAAAATACTCAACAACACTTACGCCAACAAAAAGCAAACGGACAAATTGGAAGACCTTTTGAATCTGAACGTGAGTTGTAGTCGCATTGAGGCTCTAAGGGCGCATGGGTACTTTATCGAATCCCTTCGTCTGTCGGTGGCTGTGGTGAAGTCTCTGAAGAAGTGGATGAACAGCAGCGAATTGCAGTTCGACTACGAATACGTCTACATCCTCGTTGATAATCTTCTGAACGCCAGCGAAAGCAACGGAGCTCACGTCCACGTTCCGGTGGGGCACATCACTGGCCACGACAGCGACACCGAAAGTCTTCTCAACTTCGCCTTTGAGGCTGTACTCATCTGCTTCTCCGCCGTCAGAGCCTTACCAAGTGGCTTCTACAGACAGGACAAGTTTGCAAGGTTCGAGGATAAAATTCTCCAGAGGGTTTTGTCCGTAGGCAAAGTTCTTTCCTGGAGAGAAGTTACGTCCTTCATTTTGGAAGAAAGTCCCACCCCTCGTAAGTGCACCTTCGCCCTTGTTTAATTTGTAATAAGTTTTGAAAATAATATTATTAATATTGGTAATATTGAATTTTCAGCCGCCTCTGCCCAACCGCCTCAGAAACTATCAAATAAAGAACTGCTGAAGACAATTTCGGCGTTGTTGAAGCAGCAGTTGAAGAACTCGAACACAATTTACAGAAAAAATTCTCTGCCGAATTACACGTTTGGACGCTACTTGTTCAATACCCTGAATTCCTACGACGCGGCCTTATCCTACGAAGTGGGAATGAATATTTTATCAAAGACATACGAAGAAAAGAAAACTCGGTGGTTTACTCAAGGTCATTTTGAAATTCAACAATGCACTTTGGCCTCAACGATGCTAGAAAGAGCCAAAAATGATGTAAAGATACTTGAAAGTGTTCTCCAAGTTTGCCTCTCCAGCATTCACTCCAGTTCGCATTTATTTAGACTTGCTCAAGATTGCTTCAGACTCGCCACACCCGTCGACCTTGCCAGAAATTTCAATTTACTCGAAGTCTCCTTCAAAATTGGACTCAAAGTGGTCAAAGTGACTCTTTTCTATTGTCACAGACGAAGGTACGCACCTTAACTTCTTTTCTGTCCAATTGTTTTTGTTTATTGTTTTTATTGATATTTTTGGGCTTTCTTATTTGGTTGTTGTGTTAAATTGTTACGAGAAGGACTGAATTGACTGAATGATGTTTTTTGTTAGATGGGAAATGGTTCGTTGGCTGGTGACGTGCGCGACGGAGCTGGGGTACGACGCCGTGCTGTATTTGTTGAACAACTGGCACGAGCTGTTCACGGCGACAGAGGCTGCAGGGAGCGTTGCCACGAATGTCATGTCCCGAACGACAATTCTGAGACTGAATTTAAATTTTAAGCAGCAAGAGGAAATGGCAGCAGCTGCGCGTGACCTCGCCCTGCAGTGCGCACACAAAGATCCACCAAATTGTTCATTGAACGCTTTAACCCTTTGCGAATCCGAAGTCGTGTCATTCGAAAGGGCCTACGAAATCGTCATCAACTCCGCAAGTCTCCTCAACAGTCAGCATCTCTTCACAATCGCTCGCTACATGGAACACAGGGGATTCCCCTTACGCGCTTACAAACTCGCTGTTCTCGCCATTGGCCACATACACGTACCCTTTAACCAGGTAACAATCATTCAATAGTCCAACAAGATTTCTCCAATTACATTCATTCATTCATTCATTTACTAAGCGAAAAACGCCCTTCTTTAAAAAAGAATTTTTATTTTGTCTAATTTATTTTGCTTATACAATATTTTTAGACATTTTTATTTTAATTTTGGGCGGAAACTGAATATTTATGAAAATATTTATGAAAATAAAATGACTTTCAGGACACACACCCAGGCATATCGGATATTTATTGGTCGTGTGGACTGAGTCACTCCCTGGGACGTCACGAGTTAGCGAATATCATTCCCATCATCGTCAAAAATGTTCAATGCGCAATTGTTCTTGCAGAAATTCTCAGGCGCTGCAGCCTTTCTCACATGCAAGGTATTTCTTTCTGAAGTCATTTCCATAGCTGTGGCTGTAGCACAGCAGTTTCATGCAATACTCAGAAGCTGTTGAAAAGTTGAACTAATTGTGGATGGGATAATTGTTTAGACACAAAGCGGAAGAAGTGGACGTACAGCGAAGGACCCCTGCGGCTGTTGTTGGAGGCGACAATATCATCGTACATTAAGACTACGCACTCCCGACTGACCCACATCAGCCCTCGTCATTACACAGACTTCATCGAGTATCTGAGCAAGGCGAAAGAAAGCTTTTCCTTGGCTGAAGATGGACATCTGCAATTTGCTCAACTGATCGATAACATTAAGATTGGATACAAAGGGAAAAAGAAACTCATGTTTTTAATCAAAGAACGCTTCCGATGAAAATAAAACTTTTTTACTTTCTTTTCTACAAATCCTCTGCCTGCCGTCTTCCTATACTTTCCACATTTTAATGCCCAACCAACAGCAATCAAAGTAATCATCGTTAACAACTATCAGAAGTAGTTTTAGTAACATTTATTTAGCACACGAATAAGTCACAGGTTAAAAGGTTATTTATTTATTCTTCATAGATATATCGATCAACTTTATATGTCGGTTCATCACAAATTAGATTTATATTCTGTCAGCTTTATTACTTCATTATTAGTTAATTCCATCCGCCTTTTAAACATCTGTTAAGTATTGATTAGTTCACATTTGTCATTTTACGTTTCCGTTGTCCAAAAAAGACCATCACTCACAAAATGAATGCAGAACAAAATGTCCAAAATCCAAAATAGATTTTTTAAATCGTCAAGTTAGAGATCCCGTTTATTGCACATTTTTAATGCGTTCTGTTCTTGTCAACACGGGGAAGCCTATTTTGGACAACGAAGCTACGTGCTGTTATTACTAAAGTCTAATTTTCACTGATTTTTAAGTAGATACGTTACATTAAAATACACAGCTCATTGGATTTAATACTTCGCAAAGATACCAGTAGTGTGGGGAGTGTGAACGCACAGATAACTTGTGCGTCTTCCTTAGTTCTAGGTTCATTGGTTACGTTATTTTCTTCAAAGTTAACATTTGTTAGTTGCTTATTTGCACGTAAGGAATCAAAGTACGTTTGTATGACTTGCTATTTCCTGGTCAAATCCACAGTAGCACTTTACAACTATTCGGCATCAACTGTGCGAAAGTGCGAAAAGAATCGTTTCACAAGCATAACATAATATTAAAAGCTATTACTACAATAGAACTATGCCTAGAGCCTAGAAGTGGTTGTGAAGTGTGGAGGATGTTGAAATGTTTTCAGACAAAAAGCAGCGACGCATTTGTTTTTAAGTTTTAAGTGTTTTCTTTTGGGGTCACCGGTCTAACAATATATATAATATGAATGAAATGAATAATGGTAATAATAATAATACTATTTAAGAACTGTCACTCCCATATTGCACGTACACAAAGGTCACACTCCATCATCATTGTTTGTCTGCAGGTTTGAAGGAAACCACTTCATCATAAACCAGCTCTGAAAACAGAAAAATCTCTTGTTAAAAAAGAATTGAGCCAATTAGAAGTACTGGAGCTAAGCATTAAAATGAGAAAGTAAATGTAGGATAGGAGTTACGAGTTACTCACTTCGCCATGTTATGAGTGGAGCTTGAATGTCTTCAAAGGACTGGTCGTAAGGCAGCGAGTTGGGCTCATCCGTAGGATCCGCGTATTGGCTCAGGTAAGGGTGGCTCAAAGCCCCCTCAGCTGTTATCCGATTTTCGCTGTCCAGCTCAAGCATTTTCTCCAGAAGGTCGATCGCTGTAATTAAACATTTACAAATTCAGACATAAAAATTAAATCCGCTTTTCCAACTCTGCAATTACATAATTACTCCCATTGTCCCATTATCCATTCAATCACTAAATAATTAAAAATAGTCGAAAGTTTCAATTCAATTGAAAAATCTTTTTCTCTCCCTCAGGCATAATTATTAGTCTTACTCGTAAGGGAAAAGTTCTATTACATTATTGCTTTATAATCAGATTAGTGAATATTTACATGATTGTTGTAGTAAAAATGGGAGTATTTTAGTGTGGTGACATACCCATGGGGTTAGCGCCTTGAAATATATCTTTAAAATCCTTCTTCTTCATTGGGGCCAAAGATTTAATGTAAACACGAGCCTGTGTTTCAGGAAATTAACTTGATTATGTCACATTTATGTACTGTAATTAATTAAACTTGAACTTTGGTTTTCTTACCGGTTCACTAGAGATTTTCTGTAGAAGAGAATCTGAAGGTTTTCCCAACAATTCCATGATGAGGTTCAGCTGGTTGATGTCTAGAAAATAATTAATTGAATTAAGATTTATATACTTTCGAAACACAATTCGAAACTTTTTTCAATTTCATTTTAACATTAAAAGATTGAAAAAAACGATTACGGTACTGAACTTACGATCTGTTCCGGGAAAAAGAACGCGCCCTGTGAGACATTCTGCAAATATGCAGCCAACACTCCAAATATCCACTGAAATGGCATAAGATAATATTTATTAGTAAAGCTGTTTAGTTAATTAGTAGACAAAGTTTTGAGAGCGGGTGAAAGTACGAATGATGGTTTTGTAGACACCTGTTTGATTATAATGCATCCAATTTAGCATTATTTCTGGAGCCCTGTACCATCTCGTCGCTACATAACCCGTCATTTCTGTCTCTGTCGGTCGGGCTAAACCAAAATCCAGAATTCGCAACTCACAATCTTCATTTACTGCAATATTCGACGGTTTTAGGTCCTACAAACACGCCACACATTTTCAAAATCAAATCAATTGAGCTAAGATTGCATTTATGTATTCTGGGACCTACTCTGTGGATAATCCCAGCCGAATGGATGTACTTGAGACCCCGAAGAATTTGGTAGATCAGAAACTGAACGTGTTCGTCAGACAGTTTCTGAGTTTTTATTATGTTGTTTAAATCCGCTCCCATCAAAGGAGTCACCATGTAACTGCATCACAAGTCACAAGTAATCATTTTACATCAGTGTCATTTTACATACACCTCACTGACCTCACCCACAAAAAACTCATTTACAATATTAGACAATTAAAAATAACTAAAAACGAAATTATCTAAAGAGTAAAATAAAAATATCTAATGAAGAAGTCTAAAAAAGAAATTGAAAATAATTAAAGTGCGAAATTAAAAATAACTATGACTAAAAAGGAAATGAAATTACATGTCTTGGAAATTGTCGTCGAAGGGTAGAGGGCTTTTGTCTGACGGAGAAAAGACATCAAGGAGACCAATAACCTGTTGTTGTCAGTTGATCAGTTGCACAAAATCATTTCATGTATAGTTGAGAAACTAATATTTTATGTATGATGTAGGTAATAATTAATAGTAATTAATAATAATATGATTTTACATTTTCATGGTTCATGTGTTTGAGCATGCGGAGTTCCCTGTAGGTCCTCTTGGCATGGGTAGCCGACTGGAACGGCCTGGCCAGTTTCTTGATCGCCACTTTCTCGCTTGACACATTCTCCACCGCCGAACTGCTCTTCCAAACAAACAAAAACAACAAGTCAATTCAATCATCAGCAACAGTCAACAGTTTGTTCACCAACAGTTTAGTGTTGACAGTGTAAACAAACAAATATTATTGTTCAATTGGTCAACAAGTTTCCTTATGTGCGTCTTGTGGTATTGTGGTTAACATTTTCTGCGACTGTTGACTGTGCTAGTTGTTATTTTGCTAGACGATAGTCAGGATGGATAGTTAGTGTGCTTCGATGGTTGTTTTGTGTAATATTTTACAGTTTATTTATAAGCACTTACCAGACTTGACCGTAGGCACCTGAGCCTACAGGCATCGGATTTGAGTATCGGTGTGGCAGCAACCACTCCGTTTTATTTAACTCCACTTTGTAATACGGCTCGTCCATTTTAAAAATATGAGATAACTAATTATAAATGAACTTAAAAACTAAAAGTTAAATCTAATCTAATTGTAATAAATAAAGTGGGAGAAGTGGAAATTCGAACTATCGCGCCTCACTCACAGCCAGCGCCAACATACAAAACAATCTAATTATGTCAGAAAATTTAAATAAAAAGCCCCCAAAGGGGATCCTTAAATCTTCTTCCAGCTTCGATAAAAATAAAGAAACTTTACCTTCAACTTCTTCTGGGATTCCTGGACCATGTGGCAGTCCTATTGACAAAAGAGTGTGAGTTTTCCATTTTCTTATTTTTAAAGGGCGTTAAAAATACCTAAACACTTGTGCATTTTCACACTAATAAAACCCAAAAAAACAAAAATTGATTTGATATTGGGCAAAATTGGGCGTCTTCATATCCTCTGTTAGCATCACCAGTTTGAACAGTTTCAACTTTGAAGGATATGTTAATTTGTTTATCAGTATGTTAGTATTTATTAAAACAAAAGTTAACTGTAGTATGTAATCAGATAAAACTAATTATATTAAATATTTAATTTTGTCATCCTGCAACTTTAAAATAAGTGAAACTTTTCTGCATTAAAAATGAAAGCAGTTACCTGTTTTTACTATTGTGTAATTTGATTTATAAGAAATTAATCGCGAAGTGTGTAACAATTATTCTCAGTTTGAATTTTCATTCGGACAGAATATAAATGGAAATGGAGAATTGAATGAATAATGAATTTGAACTTGATTGAAATAGGAGGAAATCTAGTTTGAAATTTGATGAAATGAATATTCTGGAAACGCTACATCCACCGGACAAAGATTATGGACACATGAAAATTGAAGAGCCAAAAACACCATTCAATTATTATGAGGAAGGAGACGATGGCGAAATCAAATTCAATCCTGTAGACCCACTAGTCCTGTCAAACAAGTAACTAATTCTAAAATAACTACAAATAGCGTAACATAAATATACTGATTTTATTTTTCCCCTTCCACTTATTGTGCTCAAAATAAATTTTTATGTCTTGAAGGATTTGCTATTTGCTTGAATAATTTAATTTATCGCTGTACCGTGTGATTATTTTTTCAGAATTGAAGAACGTGTAAGCGAATTGCCGTCAGTAATGCAGGAGATGCTGCCCGAAGAAGATGAATCGTCTGATTCAGAGGCCGACCTTGACCCAGTGGAAAAAGGTGATTATTCGTGATTAGTGTGAATATATGAAAATGAAATGAAGATGGGAAATGTAAAAGTGGAAATGTAAAATGTGTTTTTGGATGATAGAAAAGCGAATACATTTCGAGTCTAAGAGAAAAGCGCATTATAACGAGTATTACGCTGTGAAGCTGGCCCGGAAGTTAATGGAGAAGGAATCTTCAGCTGAGGAAGACGAAGAATCAGACGGTTCTGCAAATTGTCACTTGGACAGTGACGACAAGTTCATAGCGGAAGTAGAGACTGAGTTCCAGCTGGATGAGGAGAACAATGCAGCGGCAGCAGACAGCAGTGATCGTTGTAGTACAAGTAGTCAGCTACAACAGCAGCAGCCCATGAATGAGTAAACGGCTTACGTTGAATAATAAAACAATAATTTATTGCATTTATTCAAAATCTAATAATTTCCGCTCTGCCGCCGCCTGTCTGTCTAAATCTAATCCTTAGAGTTCTAACAGGAGTACTCCTTGCAAGTACCCTCGGAAGTATCCCTTGGAAGTACTTATACAAAACCAAATTCATTTTTATTCCACCAGAAAAAGAACTGCTATGTAGCTTCTGTAACTTCTTATTGTGATATAGTTATGCAACACAAAACAAACATCACTTTTTGTTTTCAACATTTTCAACACTCACAAGATTCAATAATATTACAAAATTACTTGTACTATAAAAACTTGTTGAGATTCCGAAAACACCGATTCATTCATTTACTTTATTTATAACTATCCGTAGACTGTCAACTGTCACTGTAACCTGCAACTATACAAAACTTAAAAACAAAGCACAAGCTTAACATGCCTTACTCAAACATCAAAAATATCGCCTCCTCTGCATCTTTAAATATGGCATCAAAAATAGTACAAAGAACTGACTGCGCCACTTTTATTCATATCATGTTGAGACTGCTTCTCAGTCTTAGCCAACAGTTTTCCACACAAAAACATAGTTGCATAAAAATAATCTACAAAAGCGTAACGCTACATTAAGAACATGGACACTTTTCAAAATTACAAGTCTTATTTCCCAAAAGCTAAACAAGATTAATGATGAAACCATCAATTAATTTCAATCGTCAAGTATTATCAAATCAATCACTTTGTAGTTTTACATTGCATTTCATTTATTTTCGAAGTTTTCGGAGTTAATTCTGAGTAAGAATTAATTTTCATTTATTATTGCCGAGTGTAGCAAACGTAACAAAGTATTGGTTGGTGCGTAAAACAAAAATAGATGAAGCTGATAAAAAGTGAACAAAATAATGTTGTCTATGTGTCTGGAGAAATGTTTATAAATGTATATCTGTAAGAGGAGAACGACACAAAGAGAGAAATCGGAATAACATGAAAGAGACAGTGACTGTGACTGAAAGTGAAAACTGAGTTCGAATGGTGGGATCAGATTTGGAAGTTGTAGGTTTGGCATTTGATGAAGAAAGAACAAGGGCGACGTTTTGAGTGGAGTTGTAATTTTAATTATAAAAGACTTTTTTAAAGACTTTATTGAAAAAGCAGTCTGTAAGTTGTTATTATATATATTAGTTATATAATAGTAGTTAGCAGCCTTATGAAGTGGCTTTATCGAAAAGTCCGATTTTCTTTTTCACCAGACCTGGAGAAATCGTTGCCAATTTCTGAATGTTCACGTGGTGTTTTCGCGAATTTATTCGCTCCCGTGGATATTCGCATTTCTCTACTAAAACCCGGATTCGTGATTTCTTTGTACTTTCTGACTCGTCCACCTGATCCAAAAATATTCAACAACTTCAAAAATTAACCCAACACTTTTAACCAAACATCTTTTCACGCAGAACACAAATAATATCCACATAATTCTTATTAAGGCCAAACTAATTAAGTTTACTTGTTTTGTTACTTCGTATAAGTCATAGAAAAACGTTAGCAAAAATGATAGTATAGTAATAAAAGTAATAATATATCCAATAAATTGTAAAAAAAGGAAAGTCTTGGTAAGGTAATTCGTAAAGGTAAAGTTTTTTCTAAGTAGATTTAACTCCTGCAATGATTCGAATGAACTTTCAACACGTGGGAGTGGGAAGCGCTCCATACGTGGGACTGAAGTAGCCCTTGTATATTATTATATTTTTATTATGTAGTTAATTAGTTTTTATTTCAAAAATAAATAATAATATTACGAGTAATTTTCAAGGCTGGCGTGATTACACTGACAGTTGTTGTAAAGAACTGTAATCGGTTTAGATTAGAAGAATGGAGATAAAATTGTGCGCAATTACTACAAGGTTTGGTTGTGTGAAGGATTTGGTGACAAAACACCAAATGGTTTTAATGGTGAGAAAAAGACGAAAAAAAGATGGACTGACTTGCTGGAAGAATCCAAAGTCCTCTTCCCCTTCAGGACTGCTGACCCCTTGACCTCCGTTTTGAACGTCGAACTCTTTAATGGCGTCACCACTGCTGCTGCCCACACTGAAGATGCCGCTTTCGCAAAAAGAATTTCTGCGTAGAATTCCGTCATCTACGTGAAAGTCGTAGCAGCTGCTGTAAGAATTGTAGTCGAGAATTTTGACATTCTTCAAGTTCTTGAAAGGATTAATGAAATGCCGTGCTGCTTTTTCACTCGGAGGAAGAATTAGTAGCGTCTCTTCACTTGAGGACCGATGGGCTTTCTTAGGTTTATTTTTCCGTGGCGACGTTATCGTGGCTAAAAGAAGAAGGTGTTGGTGGGGACTGTCGGGACTGGATGGGAAGACTATTGATGATAAATTACTATGAATCTCACTAAATGTCGGTCGTAATATTTGGTTTACCTGCAAAACAAAAAACACAAACTCATTCCAGTTCCCAATTTATCCCGCTTGTTATCAGCTGCAGCAACTAACAGACTTACAATGACAAAACTAAGTCTTTTAAATCGTCTTCTGTCTGTAGTCACCCCCACTACACTACTAGTACTACCACTAGAATCTCTTGTCCTGTTCTGTTAAATATTATCAACAAAAATTGTAAACAAAGTGTGAAAGGTACCTGACAGCATTCAAAAGCGATTTGACAAAGGGAGGGCGGCGGAAGTTCACTCATTCTGATGACGATATTAATAAACGAAATTTTGTCCAGACCGAAGTCTTCTGTGCGAGGAAGAAAATCTGGATCTGCGGATACTCGAGCGATTAACTCACATAGACAAATGCCGTAAGAAAAGACGTCTGTACTTTCGTTGTACCATTCCCCCTTCAGACATTCAGGGGACATCCAATATGGAGAACCGACAGACCCCAATCGGACACTACAAAATCCAAATAATCCAAATAAACCTCAAAATAAATAAACGCTTTCAAAATCGGCAATCATAAATAATATGAAAATACAACAAATAAATGTTTACATTTTTGACGGTATTTTACTGGCAAGACCAAAGTCACCAACGACTGCTGTGTAAATCTCACCGTCATTTTTCACCAGAATATTCTGCAATGCACGAAAACACCGATGCGCAATTATTGCATTATTTATTATTTATTATTTTTACATGTTTATAACTCTGCTACACATTTAATTTAATATTTTCACAATATTTTGCATAAAATAAGTACCTTAGAGGTAAGGTCTCTGTGTATGAGCCTTTGACTGTGTAGGTACATCATACCGGAGGCAATGTCGACGGCCAGACTTTGTCGTAACCGCCAAGGTAACTCAACTTCACTCTGGATAAGCGTCTCCAGATTCCCGTGTGGGATGTACTGTCAATTAACCAAATTCATCCAATTATTCTTTCTCCTTAATAACTAATTGATTGATAATTCATTCATTTCTTAATTTTGACAGCCAAAAATAATAATATTAGAATTTTTGGGGTTTGTGGGTCACCTCAGTCAAAGCATGAAGGCTTCCTTCGTAAACACAGGCGCCCATGTACCTGCAATTTAAATAATAAATAAAATTAAAAAACGGTAAGTATAAATAAATTGATTATAAATTGATAATTATATCCACAACACATTTTAAACGAAATTAATCAGTTTTTGGTTGAGATTACTTGAGAATATTCGGGTGCTTCAGACTATTCATCAGCTGTAATTCTTTGATCATATTCGATCTGTTACTCAGCAATGAATTTTTCTTCAACACCATGACTTGACCCGTCGTTTTATGCTCCACCTGTACACATTTACCCCAAACCCCCCATTAAATAATGTTTAAAGACCAAAACACACGACAAAGAATTTCACTTTTGTTGATGGCAGTAAAGATGAAAGCTGGGGACAACTGTAGTAAGCATTCGTTTTTTATGTGAGAAAAATGACTAGTTTCTATTCTGTTCTAGGAACAGATTTTTTATATGAACTGTCAAATACAAAAATGAAAGAATGGACACGGGAGATATAATATGTGGAAATAATTGCCACCAGATTGTAGTCACTTCACTTATAAACACCTTGCAAAGTTGCAATTTGTAAAGTATGAGATTTTATAATAGAATTATACATTACATATATAATAATAAGACATAATTTACATACCTTGAAAACTTTAGAAAAAAATCCATTTGCGATTTCTTGTTTGTAAAAGTCGTCTATGTGTGAAATATTATCGATGGCCTGGCGAAGGGCTTGACAAGAATTGAATTTTTTCGGCAAATTGTCCATTTTTTGGCGTTCAGTTCACATTTTATTTAGAAAACTGATTTGTTCAATCTTACTCTCACTTCATACTCTGTTTATTTTTTGACTTGACTGGGCCCTACTACAGAATACAGAATGTAATATCAAGTAGTACCAACTTACTTAGGAACACATACTAGCACTTTATATATTTACAGTCAATACTATAGCCAGTACTAAAGTACCTATGCTATACCATATAAACAGATGCCTATATATTATATTATTGATAGTATACACTATGTACCTGTTATAAACGCATACCTTGTTACATGGCACAGAACTATTAATACAATACGAACTACATGTGGTATATCGTGCATTTATTTATAATCATACAGATACATGTTACAGAACCTTTTAAAACTCCCTAAGTTTCAGACTTTTTAATCTGTCAGCTGGCAATTATAACAAACCTCTTTTGGTGGTACTTTTGGGCTAAGCTGGGGTGCTGTGAAAAATACTTGGTTATCCTTGGTTGGTGTGGGACATGTAATTTACAGTGATATGGTCTGATTGTGTCGGTGTATGTTGTAGAAGTTGCACTCGGTTGCGGACAAGTTTGTCTGCGCACAGACAGACAGCTTAGTGATTCGCATGAATTATCTCCGATACTTAAGTAATAAGTATATTAATCGAAACAGATGACGTTGTATCTTTGTATGTATGTGGTAGTAGACAAAAATGTACAGAGACTGCGCGAGTATATCCCACACTTTCACACACTTTCCCATACTTCCCATACTATTCCATACTATCCCATACTTCCCATACTATAGATTTAATGGGTGAAAGTGTGTAATTGGCGAGGTAATACAAATTGCAGATTGCTGTTGTGATTACAATTAAAAGGCGTTCATGTAATGAACGGGTTACCGCTAGTAAACGTTTCGACTGATTATAAAATGTTATTATTTGCGAATTGCGATTACTAATACTTTCTGGGAAGTTCTGGCACTTACTGAAAATCTAAACTAATATTTATTTACAAATGGTACAGATTGTATGTAGAATACTTACAACAGTGCTGCTGTACTGTATGTACTGTATGTACATATTATAATATACCGAAGTATAAATAGCTAAAGCCAAAGCCTCTATATAGCTGTAAGTCTATCAGTGTAAGTAACTGTAACATAGGTAGTTATAAAGTTACGTGCTATTACGTATAATAATTCTTCTACGTAGTAAATACCTTAAACACAAATACCTTGTTACAAATATATACCATCTGTCAAGTCGAGCCTCGAGACACTTTCAATAATAATACCCAGCATATCGGATATTAGAGGTATTACTAGTCACTGCCGTCACACCGTCAAACCAAAACACTGATTTGCAAATTCGGGTTAAATTCAACAGTCTCATGATCAAAAGTTAAATACAAGCCATGTCTTCAATTAAAAGAATAATTAATTATTCAATTAAAAGAAGAATAAAAATATATACAATATTACTATTAGGGTATTCCCTAATCTGGCAAGAGTACCTGCGGTATTTCAAAACACATTAAACGTGAAATTCTTACACCAAGTAGTAAGTAGTCTTTCTAGTGTAGTAATTATCGAAATTGTCAAATTTAATAGGAGGTGTAGCATAGGGATACATATACATATTATTATTGATATTATAATATTATAAGTACCTATTTAATTTATATTTATATATATAAGTATATATTTAAATCATGTTACTATCCCCTCCGTTCGCTTCGCCTTGCGACGTTACTTATGAATGTTCCCTTACTACTGTATGCTGTATGCTTTCTGCTTTCATGCTTGCACATAGCTTAGCACAAGAGCAGCTTGAAAGGAATTGTTGTATTGTGTATGGGCACGCAATGGGCAGGGGCTATTGAATGGGCTATTCGCTGAAACGTAACATAACATAAGAACATAACGTGTGTTTAGGTGTGTTGCAAAAAATGCAATAATTTTATACTGTCTATAATATGCTACACAATGTTAGTTAAGATATAGCTATAGGATTATATGGAAGGCATATAATAAGCATAGCAAAGTAAACTTTGTTAGTTATTAGTCGTAGTCATTCATAGCGTAGTTCTTCAAGTCAAGCGAAGTAAACATACGTGAGAAAATCGGAAAATAGTTGTAGACTTTTATGGGCAATTTAGTGAGAAAACATCTTCCTTCAGACAAAATGATCTAATTCCAAACATTCCAAACTAATTTAAACGCTGTTGGCTGCTGTTGACGTGTTGAGTTGACAGTTAACGAGTTAACAATACAAAATACAATTACATGTCAGTAAACCGCAAATACGTCAACCAAAAGTGAGAATAATATAAAATATAAATTACTGATCTGTAACTCACCACACGAGGACATAAATTGGTCATTGCTTAAGTTGGCCTTTTAGCCGTGAACAGAATACTCGAGGTTTGATAAATTAAAGTTGAATTGGTGATCAGATAGCGGTGATAGCACAACAGCACGGCACGGTTGATAAGATAAAATTCCAACGATGAAATAAAAAGTGATTAACTTTAACTGCATAACTAACTGACAACATGGACCCAAGGAGACTATCGTAAGGAAAATTAACCTTCTGTAAACCTTATCAAACTAAAACACATCGATTGGATAACGTTGAACGTAGCATCCCATGTCCCACACCTTGCACCTAACTATCAGTCTTAATAGTCACTTCTCTTCTCACTATTTATTCCAACCAAATGCTAAAAAGTCATAATAATTAATGGATGTTTAATTTGCATATTATAAACTTCTCATGTAACTTTAATGGCCATAAAAATTAAAAGGCAAATGTAAATGTCAAAGTGCGATTATTCATTAACGACAGCTATAGGTTTTTAAATGTTGCTCATTTATTTGGATGCATTATGTGGATAATGGGGAAAATTGTTTGAAACTAAATTTACTAAATACCTTCTTAAGCTTGGCGCATTTTTGCACGGCGTCTGTTGTGTATTTAATGGAGCTAAACGTAGTTTCCGTGCTTTGAGAACTCTCATTTTTGAAAAAATCAAAATATTATATGTTTGTATCAAATGTGCCTATCTCAGATAGAAAAACATTGTGTGAATGATTTATATGATAGTTATAAGTTTTATTATTATTGTTACATAAAATAAACAAAAATAGAATTTGAAATGTCTGGATTAATTAATCTGACAAGAAAGCATTAAACATTTAAAAAATTTAAATTGTGCCAAGGTATAGAAATGAACTGTCCTTTTCCATTCCTCCAATGTAATGCAAATCTCAACTTGAACCTATGAACTTTTAATCGAAATTAGCAACCACTGTCTGTTCACAAAAAATTAATTTTTCATTTATGCCCCTATGATATATTGTGCTTAGGTATATTATGTGATTGATATTCTTTATTTTGTGATTTGCACACGTACCACAATTACGTAAAGAACGTCGGGGGACAGTCTCTACGAACTGCTTGGCCTCCCGAAAACAGCAACTGCAGATGAAATCAAAAAGACTTACCGTAAATTGGCTCTTCAGTTTCATCCAGACAAAAATCCCGGTGATCCCCTGTCTGGAGATAAAGTAATTACAATTACTGAAAAACAATAATTATTATTTTCAGACACGCATAAAAATACGATCGAATTTTGAAATAATTGTAAATATTTGACTGGTAACAAAAAACTGAGTTTGGATTTTGTAATTTTGTTTGTGACAGTTCAAGCAGATTAATTCTGCGTACTCAACTCTTTCTGATACTTCAAAAAGAAACATTTATGACAACTACGGCTCTGTGGGTCTTTATGTGGCAGAGCAGTTTGGAGAGGAAAACGTGAACACGTATTTCATTTTGACCTCCGGTTGGTGCAAAGCTCTCTTCTGTGTGGTGGGCTTGTTGACAGGATGCTACTGTTGCTGCTGTGCTTGTTGCTGCTGTAATTTCTGTTGTGGCAAACTCAAGAGGGACTACCACGGCGAAGAAAACTACGAAACCCTCGAGGTAACTTCTTCTTTCAATTTCCACTCTTTTCCACAAGTAGAACCAAGAATAAGAAGTAATTAAGCATAAAATTGCAAGATGCAGAGATTTTGTTATTTTTAATGGTTTTAATGGTTAATTGAAGGAGGACGAAGATGCTGGTGGTAGCCCTGTGACAACTCAACCAAAGGCGGATGAATCAAGGCCATTCAGTTCCCCAAACGTCAAATATGGTGATTTATTTTTCAGTCAATATTCATCACTATAACTTATGAACTTATCTAGGATTTTGTAATGTGGGGTCGAGTCGTCTGGAAAGCTCAGAGGCCAAATAACCCCTTTTTCTGAAATATGGGGGGGGGGCTAAAGCCCAGTGAGCCCATATGGATACGCCCCTGACATGACCTGAATAATATTTAACATAATTTGGAATTAATTGAGTAGTTAAAGAATTGGTATTAATTGTTGAAATATGGAATGTTCTATTTTGGGATTTTAGGGGAAACGAGTCAGAATGAAACCGCAAGTCCATTTTCGTCTACTTGACGTGGTTTATGAAAAGGAAGTAAAAACCTGAAACATAATTAATTAATTAAGGATGGCCATGGGCTTTAAATACTACAAAGTCATACCTCACTGGTACTGTGGTACTTACATGTATAACATTTAAGGGTGATTCTCACTTTGTCATTGCAATCTTATTATGAATATTACTTACAAATATAATTATAAATATTATCCGCTGAACACACTCTGTCTGTGGCACTGTGGCTAGCTAACTATTGCACTGTGAATATTGAAAACAAGTACTGATGAAATGATACTATTGAAACTTTGAAACTATTGATGTATTACTCTACGTGGATTTGTATTATAAAATTATATGTATAATTATGTGTCGTGTTCGTGTGTACATGTATAGATATGTATGATGTAAGCATGAATTATTACAAAGTGTTATTTGACATACGAAGAAGCTTATAATTGATGTGTGTACTGTTATAATATATTTTATTTCTATATATTTTATTTATTGTTGTAATTGATAAATGAATAAGTTCGTGCGTCGGAAAAATGAAATTATCTGTTGGTTTCGTAATAAAATTACTGTTTGAAAAGTCAGAATAAATTATTTATTCATTAGGACAGTCTTAAGAGAGTAAATATTACAGAGAGAGATTTCTTGCATCGTAATGTTGGTATTGGTATCTATTTAAAAATTTCTGTTCATTTGGTTTAAAAATTATTATTACTGTGACGCGGCAGAAGAGGATGGCATTGAGGGGCAGATCTTTTCCGTCATTTCCTTCAGAGGTTCCAGTTCCTTCACATTGATCAGGTTGAACTCCATTATGAAATAGTAAAAGTGTTTGTAACACGTGTTTACATGAGCTTCCTGAATAGACACATTTTTAAAAAGTTTTGTTAGCTTGATTTTATTACAAAATTACAATTTTATTTATATTGAATGATTAATACTTTTAATTTAGTAATAAGTGCGACGGACGCTTACCGCTCCTAATGCGACAATCCGATCAAAGTGGTGAATGTAGACGTGCACGAAAACTCGAAAAAGTCGAGTCAATATTTTTCTGCAAAGGTTTTGAAAATTTTTGGGAAATGGTAAGTCAAGACTAGTTGGGAATATTTTTTCATTATTTATTTGGCTTTCGATCCAGTCCATAAGCAATGAGATGTATTTTGGGGCAGCCAATTGCGTAGGCTTTTTATATTCTGGAGTGCTGGAATCTGCCCACAAATATTCGAAACGAGGACCGCCACTCATTTTTGGACAAGACTTTTCTGTACAATAGTCACACACTGTTCCGTATATCAAATTTATTCGGTTGAAAAAATCCACCACGTGGACGGCGATCCTACAACAACATACATCAATACATTATTAGATTACCATCTTATCAGTTGACATTGCCATACCGGAAATAGTACGACAGTCAATGGCAATAAAAATTAATTTTTGTTTTCTTTAGTTATTGAAATATTTGTATTTGTGTACACAACGAATATTGGGTATTTCCTGTCACATATATCAACGTAATTCGTTCGTGTGTGTAAATGTAAACACGTTTCTGAACATTGAAGACTAAAAGAAGAAGGTTCCTAATCAGGCATTACTCACCAATCATTAATGTCTTCCCCAGGAGGCAATTTGACTGCCTCTGCAAGATTAATTCCTGATGATAAACTTGCTTGGGCAGCTTTATGGAGTCCATAACGAAGTGTTCCAGGCTCAAATTTTTTCTTGGGTCGGAATGTCTGTAAAATAGAAAAGAACAGAATGCTCTTAGTTGGACACTCTTGACATTGCACCGAATAGTAAATGTGAAGATGATTTAAAATTAATTACTTTCTCTTTTTGAAAAAAATCGAGAAACCCGTGGAAGGCCATTATTACAATTATTTGTTTTCCCGGAAGTATCTCTAATTTTCTATTGACAACTCCTAAATAATGTTTTCCTTGAATTGAGCGCCACCTCGCTATGCACATCTCATCTTGGACACAAGTTGCGCCAAAGTTTAAAGCAAAGGGAAAATGGAATTTATTGACCTAAAATTAAAAATACAATATCGATTTTGATAAGCAGAAATATGTCTTCACCTCAGCCACCTTCCCCGGACGAGGAGGAGAAAAAGGAATTAGAAAAATTCCTGAAATATTTTACACAGAAATGTGCGCAAGTAGTGATTGAATCCCGATTGGGCGAAAAAGTTCATACGCAGTCGAAGGTCAACAGTTCAACATCTGATTGGGTAAGTATAAACAATAAAAGGATTAATGAATAAATAACTGTCAAAAATTTTAAATATTGTGTAATGCTAAATATTCAGTTATTCAGTTATGTCAATAGCAATGCACAATACTAATTAATGATTATAAATAAAAAATTTAGTTTGGTTTACGAATCGTGGACGACGAAGATATTTTAAAGAAAACTCTTAGCGGCTTAGAAGAGCAGAAAAAAGTTGAATCAGTTATTAAAGAACGAGTGCCTATTGTCATTGAAATTGGTCTGAAGAGTCTTTCGGTGGATCCTCCAGAAGAACCTTTTTGTCTCGAGGTGTGGGTTATTCAGTTCGACGAGATGGAAATTGAACATGTTAAAGTAAGTTTTGATCAGTGATTTTGTAAGCACTGGCCGAACCAAGGGTTCTGTTTTTGTAAAAATTTATAATCGAATTTGAACATATTTGAACTGATCACTTATTCAGGCGTTTATCTATTTCCAATTATTTTTGATTTCAGGTTCAATACGCATTTTATAATAGGTTAGGCAATCTTTTGAAATCAATCATCAGTTGTACGAGGTCTACAAACATTTACAAATTATCACGAAAGATAAATATGAAGCGATTAGAAACGTGTAATGTATGTAACTCAAAAAGTCATTGTGAACACCAACCCGCCTCTTCCGACTACGTCATTTACTATAACGTCTATTCAGAGAGAACTACCGACTTTAATAACCTCTTAGGAAATCGGTATCACCTGTCTCTGTTCGCAAAGGTATTGGAACAAATACGGATTCCTATTGAATGGGCTCTGCCGCTTGTCCTGCTTATCTTAAATATTTCTTAAATGTTTGAAAGTCCAAATGTGTGTTGGATTGAAAACTGAATATGTTTGAATTGTAGGTGGGATCGCCGTACGGAACACTAAAACTGCAATGGGGCTACCGAACAGTCCTGGAAGTGACGAGCAGTACAAATCGACAACTGCTGATGAAGTCGGACCATTACAGCAACGAGGACGAGCGAAGACCGGATGTTGAACTTTTAGAAAAGAAGGCTGCAACTCCGGCCTTTGTGTCGAGTGATACTGAACAGAATCTTTTTGAAGAAGTCATTCCTTTTTCTAATTTGCTAAAGAATAGTAGCACAGTTAAAGGGAGGACTAGTAGAAATGCTAATAATGTCCAAACTTCCGTTGTCCAAGAAGAGGCTGAAATTTCAGACAACAAGAAAAGTGTGGACACAGTCGGAGAAAAGTCTGAGGAGTCTTCGGATTTCATTTTAATCGATTTTGTAAGTATTTCGTAACAATTGTTAATTCTTTTTGCGAAGATTGGAGTAGTTTAATAATTTGATGAATTTGATTGGAACAGAAGGCACCCTTTGCCACTCTTGATATGACAACGGACGCTATGACTCTGTTCACCGAATGTAATCACGCACCACCCACACTCAAGTCGCTTCCCACACCACTCAACCAAAACCCTGACAAAAATGAAAAGCCTAATTTGCTGACTGAAGAAGAATTTAATGAATTTGAAAATAATCTGAAAGACTTTGATTTGCTTGTGAAAAATTTGAAATCCATGAGCAATTTCTAAATATTTAATAAAAAAATTATTTTAATCTTTCATAATATTCATCTGCTGAATCTCTGCAAAATAATTTATTCGTGTCAATAAATATTTCCATGTTCGTCGTAGCATAGAGTTAGTATCCATGATGTATGTATAAAGATTAATTGCATTTCATTGATACAGGCAGAGGAATAAAACCAATGATACTACTTTTCCAGTATGTAAGAGCTTTCCATGAGCTAACCTTCAAAACTGCTACCTTACAACCGAACACGAAAGACGTCATTTATTTACTACAGTAATAATTAATAATGCTCATAATAATTTTTATCGAAGAGTGAAACTTAATACTTGACGTAGGCTAAGAAAACTTAAATACTGTAAATGTTTCTGTCCAACATGCACTGCAATTTTTCGCGGATGTGTGAGGACGTCCATTATTTTATATTAATTTATGAAAGCTGTGGGGTAGCCTTTCTTTTTCCAGAGTGAATTTGAGAATCCAAATCGCATAATTGCTGCAGAAACCCAACATTTGGGTGAACGTGACGTTTGCGTCTATAATAGAACGAACATGTTCCTCATTAATATAGAGAAATCATTTCGGAGTGATATATGTACGGAATGCTAGATTTTACTTGCAATGTGTACTATAACAGGACTTAAAGACCAAAACAATAATTGCGACACACAATCCATTCTTGTTTCATGCTGAATCGATTATGGTACTAATTTCAGATTTTTATCTTACAAGCTCTGCTACAGTTGACCTTTGACCTTGTAAATACAACAATCTAACGGAATGACTGGTTGATAAAGAATACGGATTACCTGACGATGCGAATAGCTTCTGCCACTGTGTATCCTTTTTTGATCATGAGAAAAGCAATAACAATTGTAGCCGCACGACTCACACCCACGTAGCAATGCACCAGCACTCTACCTGAAACATTCTAACAATACATCCTCCATATCTGTACATATTATGCAATCTACGTTTTGCTTGTCTCATGTTTACTTGAGAGAAAATGGCAAAAGGCAGTTTGCAGTATTTTTACCATTTGTCTGCAGTGCACTTTCGATGAAATCCGAGGTCTCTTCGAAAAACTTTTCTATGTGGAAGGAAGGACTGTCCATTGCATTGATGCCTTTGAAATTAATTTTCATTTGCTTGGACTGGTAATATTTGTCGTCTCCACCCACTGAGAAAACGCTGCCAGGTTCCCCGGGAGGAATATACGCCATGTTTAATACATGCGTCATGTACTGCTCTCGAAGCTTAGCCACATCCTTCGCAAATTCTCTGAAAAGAAAAATAAATACTATTAGACTATTACTAAGATTAAATTAAAACTTGACAATTTCTATTGACAGAAACAAACATGCTGCAAGAACATACGCATCGCTAATAAACAAGCCCGGTATGATTTCGTCCCAACGATTGAACGTTTCACATGGTACACGTAGAATTTCCTCCAAGTCTTCCACGGTCGTACCACTTCTTTCCGCCATCTTTCGACGATTTTTATTTTTTTGCGAATTAACTGATTATCGTGCAAAAATTATTTTAATTATGGTTTAAGAATACGAAAAATTTTTGTGGAAGTTCAAAGTTCGGCTTTATTCAATAAATGCAGATAAACCCACCCCATAAATTATCAAAATCAACCAGAGTTATTGATTTGGGGATCAATAGAATTACGGAAATAGAAGTTTACTTGTTTCCTCAGTTTACAGTTAAACCTATTACCTTATATAGTAAATATAAGTAAACCTTATTTACTTAAAAACTTGTAAATCTAATAAGTAAGAGGAATTTGGAATGCGTGCAAAAGGTTCGCTTTTCCCCTCAAGACAGTAAACTTTTCCAGCCAGACAATTCTGCATGAATTAAACACTTAGCCTTTAGTAATAGGAATTGTGTAAGTGATTAAGGGATATAAAATGGTTGAATTGATGACAATCGAAACAGTAGAATGGAATAGGAAGACTTTTTGTTAATTTTTATACGAACGGTTGAGCATTTTGTAGAGAATCATGCAGTGAGAAAAGCGGGCATTGTGGTATTCGGGAGAATTGCCAATAACTTAGTAACAGGAAACACTTTTTCCTATTTTATTCACTACACCATTAGGTTTAATTTTATTAGCAGAAATATGTTGCATTATGATGATTTATATATTCACTAACCTAATAAGCTGTCTGGTGCAACTTTCAAGTTGAAAGTTGCAACTAAGAAAATATGCAATAAAGTAGTCCAATGTTTCTTAATACATTTGTAAAATTTATTTTCTTCTTTTAATTCATCTGCTCATTTTCATAGCTTAAATTATTATTTTTACCATCCAAAAATTTTAGTACAATTTCACTTCATTGCATAGATGTAAGGCCATTAGCATTTCGATTTCGATTAATATAATTATAATTAATACCTACCAATACAGATAATGTGTACAGTGCACACTTACAATTAGATCATTTGTATGACATCGGCAATAAAAGATTAATGAATAATTGACTAATAAGTGTACTACGCAATTCACACGGAGATTATCGTATTCTAATCTCATCCGTCCATCGTCCATCCATCCATTCATTCATAAATTATCATAAATCATAATAAATGCGATCCGCGATGTAGATCCGAGTTCTATAGTGGTAACTACATCGTGGTAATTAAGGTGCGCATCTAGGTCTAGGATTGCAATTTTGGGCCACTTCATTCCAGCTAAAATAAACTTTTGCGACTCTTTGGTATTTTGGAAAAAAAATTTGTGGTTCGAAATATTCCAAACTCCGAAATTCCAAAACTATCTATCTGTAGTTGAAGTTTAGAATATTTTGCCGGGGAATATCCTGTGATACCCCTAAATACGCCATCTCATCGTGTGGTATTCTGGTTGACCTTGAATGAAGGAAAACATATCTCGGTGTTAGTGTGATTAAAAACAGAGGAGTAATTTAAAAGAATTTTAGAAATGTGAGTAACAGATTGACAATGTGATCTAATCAAATGATATCATGCAATAATAAATCTTTCGTCATAATAATGTTCATTTATTCCGCTTATCAACCATTGTATTGTACTCACCGCTCCACGGCTCCAGTATAATTATTTTGCGTTTGGCTATAGCTATAGTGAGTCACAGAAAAGTTTCATGGTTGACTTTATTATGCAGCTATAGCTAATACACCTAATAATATTTTATCCCTCCCAGCTTCGCTTTTAAACTGGATTTTCAAATAGGTATATAATTCCATGGCAGAATTATTCACGCTTATCCGCAACAGAATTAATTAGCGTTAGTTTTTGATAACCGATTTACGTCCTTTCATTTGATCTAAGCACAGATTTCTTTTCTACTTTCATATTTAGGTGACTGACGAAATCTGCTCGTGTTGATTTGATATTATACAAACGTCATATGCAACGATGCAAAGCAATAAATAAACTATTCAAAACGGCTGTAATAAAGTAGCGTAAGATACACAATTACCTATGTCACCTAAACGTTATTTACTGTTGTCAAATGATTCGTCCATTGTTTTTGTCAACTGTTTTGACACACTTTGAACGAATTAAGTTGATACTTGAATTGTCGCAAGATGTCGAATTTCATGACACAAAGACAGACAGACAGAACAAGTATGCATTTATAATTAAATCATACAGTTAAATTTTTATTAAAAAGAAATAAGCTGCAATAACACCATGATAATGCAGACGTAAAATTGCGTTTTTAGTAATTCGGCAAAGACTAATAAAATAAGCCATCTGTAACGGATCCATCAAATAGCAGAGGAAACAGAGACACTGAAATAGGATGTATATGGTGACAATAATTATGACGTCAAATGTGTTCGCAATATAACTACACACTACACTGACTAAATGTATTGAAAAACATCAATTCGCATTTTTCGAAATATTTAGAAATTCAAAATTTGACGGGTTTTATTCTGAAACGAAATTAGGATTGACGCAGCAGTGCAAATGCATTAGGTATTTAAGGCTGCATTGACACAGTAGTTATATTAGAAGGTCATGAAGGAGTTGACCGATTGACCCCATCTTTGAACTTAACCTCACTAGTCCTCACTAGTCACTAGTGTGTGTACCAAATTGCATCAAAATATCTCAATCCGTTCTAAAGTTATCGTGTTGTCGGACAGACGGACAGCTTTGGTCTTTCTATAAAGTAGCTTACGCTACTTAATAAAGTGGCCTTTGTATCTTTTCTTTAATCAATCAATGAAACATTTCAATTACGAATTCGTTTTTAGTTCCGAAGCGTTTGTAACGGCGACGAGACCTATAACCTAATTCTCCGATTATTTGAACGAAGCAGTAATTTAGCTGCTGTTAAAATAAAATGCAATTCGCACTTGCCAGTCTCACTGCATTTGCAGTTTTTGTTGTTATTGAAGGACAACTGGGTGATGTAGTCCTTCAAGTGGGAAGTCTGGGTGCGATTCGAGGATACCCTTCAGCCACCCTCATCACTGCGCGCCCTTACCACCAATTCCTAGGAATTCCTTTCGCAAAATCCACTGCAGGCTCAGCCCGTTTCATTGTAAGTCCCCAACTTCCCTGTCTTCCAAATCCTCAATCAGACAAAAACAACTTTTTTGAAAAGAATGTTTCATGATTCCCTTCAATTAATTTACTCCCTCTGGAAATTATTGGACGATGTTTACTTGCTTAGCCAGCGGAGCAGATTGACCGACTGGAACGAGATGACGGAGATGGAATTTTCAATGCATCAAGATTTATGGATCCATGTGCTCAACCCCCAACCGGTGCATTTCCCCAAGGCTCCGATTCTGAAGACTGTTTGGGAATCAACATTTGGACTCCCAATGTAAATCCACTTTTGAATAAATCACACCTAAAGATTGCGCATAAGTAAGTAAGGCCGAACTTGGAGATGTGGGACAACGTCCACAGACAGACAGACTGGTTAGTGTAGCTAGTGATTCGCATGAAGGCGTCGCAAGTTCGGCCTTAATAAACCATTTGGCAACGGATATAATAAATGTGTCGTAGATACTCAGACATAAATGATCAGTAAATGGTCAGATGAGTTTTATGTACTGCTGCACAACTTCTGTAGCGTCCAACGAAAAGCTACGACATATAAACGTGTGTCCAAAAACTCAGACACGCACTCAAAATGCATAAATGTATCGATGATAATAAGCATGACGAGACTAGTAAATAATTTAATTTATTAAGTAAATGATGGACTTGACTGAAATAATGAGCAGGTGAACAAGGCAGACGGTAAATTATTTCCGGTTGTCGTTTTTGTACACGGAGGTTCTTTCATGGATAGCACTGGAAATATGTACTCCGGAGGACGGCTGTTGGAGCGTGACCTTGTGGTCGTTTCGTTTAACTACCGCCTTGGAATCTTAGGTAACTTTAAAAGTGTTCCAATACTAGTTCGGCCATAAGCTAGAAAATGTGCAAAGAAAGCGCAGTTACCTTCCGGAAGTACACGACGAGTGTAAATGGTAAAATGAATTGTTGTTTTGATTTGTAAGGATTTTTCTGCATGGACACGAGTTCCGCACCAGGGAATCCTGCTATGTACGATATGGTGCTGGCTCTGAATTGGGTGAAGAATCACATTGAATATTTTGGGGGCGATCCGAATTTGGTGACGATTGCAGGTCCCATTGCATAAATTTTTACACCGGAATAAATACAAATACTTTAGCTAAAATTTATTTTCCTCGTCTGATTTTCTAATATAAGGGATTTGTAAAGGAGATATTTTGTTTTACAATTTACAGGTCAAAGTGCGGGTAGTGCTGCAGTTGTGCATCTGGTGCTGAGTCCCATGGCCAAAGGTCTTTTCCACCGAGCCATTGCAATGAGTGGTTCTGCTTTGAACACGTGGGGAACTGTTTACGACCCCAAACCCCACTCCATCCAAGTCTCTCGCTACGCAAATTGTTACATTGAAATTGAGGAGGGAGAGCCTTGGGTTGATGGAATCGTGGGATGCATGAGATCCGCAAACGCCTCGGTTCTGACACAAGCCTTGACCGCCTACCAAGCAGCGGAAAGGAAAGAGGCACGCATCGGATTCGGCCCCGTGTCTCCCGCCGTTCAAAGATTCCAAAGCGTCCCCCCCTTCATGCCCAAACAACCGATGGAGATTTTGACTGAAGGAAGTCAGTCTCCGGTTCCTCTGATGATGGGCAGCACCAGACACGACGGCTCTTTTGCCCTCAATATCCTCTACTACTACTACCTCGTCGCCAACA
The DNA here is from genome assembly GCA_019776165.1 of Pogonognathellus flavescens. Classification (NCBI taxonomy): domain Eukaryota; kingdom Metazoa; phylum Arthropoda; class Collembola; order Entomobryomorpha; family Tomoceridae; genus Pogonognathellus; species Pogonognathellus flavescens. Next base: position 32,018 of record JABASD010001810.1, read on the forward strand.
ACCTCACTCAAGATGCCCTCTTCCTCAAAACAAAGTTCGTCCCGACTCTTCTTCAGTCTTTGGGTACTCCTCCAACTCGAACACTCCAACCAGAATCCACTTTCCTTTATCCATTCTAATTATTCATCTTCTCATTCGGTTATTTGCAGGAATATCGGATGAGACGATGGTGGTTTATGAGTCCCTCTCGTATATCTATCTCGGAGAGGCAAGGAAGTCGGGAAACTTTACGGAAATGATTCCGGGACTTATCGATGTGATGATTTGACACTTTAATCATAAATTATACTCATCAGTCGCCACTTTGCTTTTCCACAATTCTTTTATGTTCATTCACTCACTTCACGGTATCATTTTATTCATTTGTATTTGGAATGGATTTTCTAGTTGCATAGCGTGTTTTTCTTCAAAGCTGGCTCCTTCAGAACGGTGGAACTTCACTCAGCTGTCCAACCAAAATCTTTTTGGTACAGTTTCGACTTTTTTGGCAACAATTCCATTTTTAATGGCAGAGATGTCATTCCCTCAGGTATTAAAAATTTTATGCTGTGTATTCGCATCACTATAAGTCACTCATTTTGAAATTCATCACATTGAGTTTGGATCGACAAATTCGTCATCTCTTCTTACGATAACATCCGCTAATTTCAATTTTGAACAGGCGTCGGACATGCAGACGATTTATTTTATCTTTTCCCATTCTCCAATTTAAACGCAGACGAAATGGTCATTAGCAACATGCTGGTCAACTATTGGGCAAACTTTGCGCTTACGGGGTAAATTGATTTACTAACAACTTTTGCATGCCTAGTTCCGAAAAACATTTTCAAATGGTGTCCAAATCTGTTGGACTTAAGATTAATTAATTGATTGTGTTTAAAGGGATCCAAATGTTATCAATGAAAATTCGACGAGTTCTGCTGTCCGAAATGTTCCCGAGTGGCCTGCGTACTCGGTAGAAAATCCTTTGTATATTCAAATAGGAACTGGAGAATACCTCAATACGACTGTGACGGTGAAAGATAATTACCCTGAAGCTTGGAAGGACGCCTCTCTGGAGTTGATGATTCCACCAGTGGACGATATAACAACCACCGAAAACGCACCGACAGACGCAATCACAGACGAACCAATTATTGTAACATCCGTTGTCACGGAAGAACCTACCACAACTACAACCACAACCGCCAGGACAACCACACCAGCGGCTTCCAAAAGTGACCCTAAATACGAAGACATGAAGAAAGAAAGAAATATTTTTCTGTCACTCTTCGTGGTTTTCTTGGTGGTTGCTGTTGGGGGTGTGGCTTACGCCGGCATTTTGTTCCGTAATTCAAGAACTCATCAAACATTGGCAACTGTGTGAAATTAGTTTCATGAAAGTCAATAAATATTTATTTCACTTTGATTGCTTATTTGTAAATCACTAAATACTAAATAACATGGTGGACATAATTCGCATGCAGCCTTCATTGTCTTCACTTGAACTAATTTCTAAGTAAATGAATTCGTGTTTGACGATATTCAGTTCAGTTCAGTTCAAAGCTTATATAGACAAGTCAGTTAGCAAGCTAATCTTCCCCAACGGACCATAAAACAATTTATTCGATCAATACTATTACAATAAGTCACCAACATTCACACAATATAAATAATAAATACATAAATAAGCATTATCATAATCCGACAACTACTATACTACACGTTATTCGATCAACATTTTGTAAAATAAAGTAATGCCAGCAATAATAATATTTGTAGATGGACAAGAATAATGGTAGAGAAGTTAGATACGCACAGAATAAAGACACGACGACACGAGTAACAGACTCAAGGCACATCTACAGGCCAGGCAAACCCAACATGCTTTGGATATTCTCATCTTCATTCAAATCATTCATGAAAGTCGTATCGTGCTAGTCAAGACGCAAAGACCTGGCCACCTGCGTGTAACGATGAGAACGACATGACCAATAGGTGGGCACA
>JABASD010001811.1:0-33960 GCA_019776165.1 Pogonognathellus flavescens
TACATAGTAAGTTAATTAATTTATTAAGATCACTTGTTCTATAGATTTTTAATTTAATAGCCATTTATATATCAGTGGGGGATGAAAAGCTTACTAGCGTGTGTGAGTTCACAGGTAGGTAAGTTTTTATGGAGTACTGAGAGAGAATAAGAACAACTTCCATTATTCCACTACTATCTGCTTCGAGAAAAACAAATAGGATGTGTCAGGTACGTCATTTGCCAGACATGCTCGTGCACTCATAATCATCATTCTCACGCTATGCCTACACTAATACGCATACACATCGACTGAATACTTGGAACAAGAGTAAATACTTTTTGTATGAATGCCCTGCAATTGACCACACAAGATAATAATCTTGCCGATTGCAAAGATGGCCAAATCTTTGCCACCGGACTGGGATACTGCATTGCAAAATGTTAGTGAATTGAAAAGTTGATTCATTATAATATTATTCTAATCTATCTTTACAATTGACATATTTTTATGAATTACTCCAAATGTTTTCAGCACCTACTAACAAGATTTCTTAATAAACAGCTCCATCAAATTAAAACTTTGGCAATCGTCATTATACAGTTTACAGAGCGCGTTTTGATTTAGTGAATTTTCATTGATCGTGATATTCCTTTAGTCCTTAAAACATATCCACCATCAATAATTCTAATTAGAGTAAGTAATTGTCATTGTAGTGTTAATACACTGCCTACAGTATATCGGGTGCTAAAAACCTGGAAGGGAGATTGATCTTTCACAGTGTAAAATACAAATAAGGCTACTCAATAATTTTTTATTACTAGAAAAGCGACCTACCTAGTACCTAGGTATTTGCATTTAAATGTGACTGATGATATTCTATGATATGACTATATGACTAAAAAGCTAAAAATAATGCATTTAATTATTGTCTTATTACAATATAGCTTTTGATTATTTCGTAAATCGTAAATTACTTGCTGCATTTGTACTGACTTTGTTGTTGTTACCTAACAATGATAGCGTAATTGATATTAACAAAAAATATCACAAAATTGGAATAGGCTTACAATTATTAAAAACAAACATTATAACAAGTCGTAGATTGTGAAGAGTTGAATCTAAAGAAATTTTCATTTCTCACATTCATTTTGAGTTGGAGCCTAATTGGATACTCCATAGGGTTTTATAGCCTTAAGTTCCTGCCTCTTACTCACCGAGTTGTTTTAAGCGAAAAGATAAAAGAGAATAAAATCAATTATTTTATGTTCACTTTTCAGGAGTTTATTACATTTCCCATTGCATTTGCTAAAATACAACTAAATTATACTGAAATAAGATTCGCCTCTATGAAAAAAGCCTTTTCGAAGTTTTTAGCGGTTACACTAAGGCAATTTGCAGAAAGGATGGTATGAATGATACTTATGTAATGTAACATGGAAAATAGCACTGACTCTGTTTTATTCCCACTTTGCCATAATCATACTTAATTTTAGCATTGAATGGAATTGCACGCTTTAGATACACAGTGTAAAGTACCATAAGTACCATGTAAAGCACAGAAGTACAGAGGGAAATATCGGTGAATGCTTTTTATGGAGGATTCGATGGCTATCTTGACAGAATAAACATATAATGTACATTTTGCTACAATTTTGATCTTATTGTACGTTCAAATCAGATTAGTATTATTATTATACTGCATGTAAGCGTAAATATTGTTCCTATAGTATACTCACCATACTGTAGGAGGTACTTATAATTAGGCTTGTATAATATGTTACAATGTTACAATTACCTTATAGGTATGTTATTTTATAGATAGGTACCTATATAGTAAGACATCGCTTATGTTGGAGTGTTTAAATTCGCAAAAGTGTATTTAGTTTTGTACTAATAACATGTGAAGTTCAAAATGAACACGCACTGCTTTGGTTTTACTTATTACACCACAAAATGAGTAATTTGCAATGAGGGCAATTTGTAGTAGTAATTTGTAAATGAAGTGCGCCCAAGCATTCCAGATTCATATACTTTAAGTTTACTACAAAATGTGTGTGCAAAAGAAACTAGTTATCTCGCACACCCACCTCTCTACTTGTTTTATTAACAAATACACATCGCAGATTGCTCTGCTCTCTGCCAACAGCTTTGTTCAGATATATTTATACAATAGAAGCATTTAAAGATAGTAATGATGGTTATGTTATTCCATACTTAATCCTTACCTAATAAAGAAATACATACTCGATTCAACTCAACAATTATTACAGCTAATTGCGATGAACAGAAAGAAAGCAGAATTATCAACAGTTTTGTCTGCCTTGAGTAAAATTAATTTCAAATGACCTTACTCATTTCCTTTGTTCATTACATTATAAAATAACAAGTTATCGTTCATAGCATATTTTCTGAGTACATAGTATACGTCGTAGTAAAAACGAGTAACACACGAGCACAGGCTCTTTCGGCTTTATAGATGAATTATAAATTGCTTTCGGCGAGAACATTTCGTTTCGTTTTGTTTTATTGCTCATTTACTCCACTTCTGACTTGATAATGAGGCATAATGAACATAATGATGGATATATCTGAATTTAATTCAAAATGTCAAACAGTCCACGACAGAAATGACTTTTTTAATACACACTGTCTATAATTCGTCGTGAACTAGACAATAGAAATTCTGTTTCTGTGCTGTGATTATGAGAAATTTAATACTGTTTCAGTAGATACCTTACATTATACATTAATGTGGAAAAACTATTATTTTTTCTTATAAACTTATAAGATAATAATTATCATATCATAATTGCATCTCCATCATGATGATAATATCATTAGCATACTTATTACTGCAATTATTTATACAAATGCGAATAAATTTTGCACTACTGAGTACAAATATTTTAATTCTGCCTTTTACCTATTACAACAATTATTGTAGGTTGATATAGTTTTCATTATCTGTCGCACTATGCATAAATAATTAATTTACAGATTTTACACTATGGAAGAACAACCCACTCCGGACTCACTGTACAAGGGAAGCTTCTATTGTGTAATGACTCGAAAGAGTTTTCATAAATCCCTAATGAAAGAATACGGACAGTTGGACAAAGATGCTCATGTTCTGTACTATACAGCAGTTAGCTAAATGACGTTTTGTTTGTAAGGCAAAGTGGTAAATATGTTTAGAAGGACGTTGCGGCGGCGGCGGTATCATCAGCAATTGGTATTCAAGTCAAGACAGCCGAGACGAGTGAAGCTCAAATGCTAACAATAAGCAAGGAGGAAAACTAAAGAGATCCTCCAGCAAGAACCCAACACAATGCCACGGCTGGACTTTAAGACTCTCTTTCTGGAGTTGCGTTTTATATAATGTGTTCTGTGAAAGAGTATACAGATGAAACACAGTGAGAGAAAGGGAAGAGCGTAATTATAATTAAGGAGCAAAAAATGCTTGTAAAGAATAAATTAAAGCGATCCCATTTTGTGTTTGTTCTTGAGGAAGGCGTGGCTGTAGGGTCACGAAACGCTCATTAGACTCAAAGATTTAATGCAATTAGCTATTCAATTATCAAGTGGCCAGACCAAACCAAACGAGTCTTTTTAGAATTCTACGTACATAGCTATAGGTACACAGGTAGTAGGTAGATCGTAGATCGACCACGTTGTTAACGTTATTGTTTGCAGTCAAGTCTAAGTAAGTGTTGGATCTACATCAGTATGTAGCAGAAGAAGCATAAACTTGGCGACCACGCACACAACGCAAATAATAATTTACGCGATATTATGCAGCTCTTTTAATCTACGCCGTGAGATTTGTGTTCATCTATAAATTTTGCTACATCATACTAAAAGCTAATAAAACTAACATCTCTTAAACAAATACTATTATGTGCTACACTAACATGATCCGATTTGCTATTCCAGGTTTCTCCTCAACCATGCATACGTTTATAATAATTATTACTAAAGTAAGCACAAAGTCATTTGCAGTATACATTGTAATATTATTTGTAATCTGTACCAAGGTAAAATTATATACGTTATATAATGTACCTGCTAACTTACAGGTAAAGTAGGTTTGCAATGCAGTACACTACTGGGTAAAAATCTTGTAAGCGGTATGAGTATTTAATTTACATTGTTTTGTTATGCTTGGATTCAAATTTCAATCGAAATAATCAACATAGTATCTATTGAAGATGTAAAAAATACTTCACCTATATAATGGGATTTTGAAATAGGAAATGAAATTTATTAAGTAGCTTACGAGATTCGGCATTAGTTCGGGGAGACCTTTTCAAAACTAATAATTTTTGATGGACTAGTTTAAGAGACTGGAAATCTTTAGCAAACCACAGTACATGTTCAATTTCAACCCTTACACATTAACTCAAAAATTGCCATTGTGACAAAGTGACAATAGACTCTTTTAACGATGTACCAAGTGGGAGAATTACTCATCTACAGTTCATTCTCTAGGAATAAATAAAATCAAAAGTTTAATATAGCTGGAGTTACAATTAAAAACTTTTATTGATTAAAAGTTAGCAGTGAAATAAGTGGAAAGAATGTCAAGAGTGACTCAAACAGTTATAGGTATTGTAGTTTAATATTGAATGGATCAGAGTCATACGGGGTGTAATGACTTTAGGGAAGTTTGAGTGTTTCCTTAACTTACCTACCTCCGTAAAGATTCGAAGGTCTGTTTAGTTTTATCTACGAAAGGATTGGAGAGGAACATCAGCAACTTTGCAATCAAGACAGGGCTTCTGACTTTCTAATGGATGGATCATGTACTTCGTTATCAATCATGTTTTCCTAATTTCCCCCATTAAATTACTTACACTTTGAGACGCGTCTGGATGTTGGATTACATGCAATATACCGTAAAGGTACAGCACACCACACATTTACCTTTAGTTAGTCAGTAGGTTCAACCCGTCCTAATCTTTGTTCTCTGTTCTTCTGCTCGCATTGCCTTGAATTCAAGTTTTCGTCTATTATGGTTTACCAGAACGTTAAGTGTATTGCTCACTGCGCATTACACACATATCTATATACAGTCAAATACAATGCATAAAATATATGGAAATATGTTACAAAGAAACTATATACATTACATAACTACTAAAGTCTCACATGCATAAGAATATATATCTTTGTGCATGTAGTGCTCTGTACCTGTCTATAGAGTTATCTGTCTTCTGAGAAACTACATCCATGTCACGTGTCGACTCTAATGTCTAAATTATTCCTTGTACACACAAACAACTCCAGACTTTACTACGAATACAATTTATGTTTTCAGCTGCCAAATTGGTTGGCTAAGTTAATATTATTATTCCTAGGATATTTACTGTATTTACCATTAAATTACGTGTACTAGTAAACGTACAAACACAGTATTACCAGTATAGTATAAGGTATAGCAAACGATTTCAATTATGTTCATGCATGTGGAAGTTGTAAAAGAGCTAAGACAAATACCGTGTAAGAAGCAATACTGTTAAAAGTTTTTTCTTTGTTTTTCAAGAAAGCGATTACGTGTACTTGCAGCAGCAGAATATACATTTCCTCCAAATTCAATCGCGGTGTAACATACTCGTTTCTGTTTTATAAGTCAACACGAAGATTTTTCCTGACTCTTGCATGCATTAAACATGCACAAGTAGTAGAAATCTATTCTGTTGTTCTTTCTATACAGATGAAACGAAATCGTACACTACCTGATCAGTTTTTTGTTTCATTTAGTTTTGCCAAGTTAACTTGCAAGTGTTTCCTATTAGACGCACTATATATATAAGTACACGATACAGACATAAACACTTCTTTAACTGAAAGGATTGCATTAAATAGGATAATATGCGGCATACGAATAAAAGCTCTTTAATGCACTCCCTAGACCGGAGCTACGTATAGATTTTATTTAACATAGGAAATACAGATTCAGATAATCACAAGTATTAGTTACATTATTTTAATACTCAGATATATTTACGTTATAGTAAGGAAGCGTATAGACACACAGTAGAATAGATATAGAGATTCTGAAACTGCGGTGTTTTTGGATAATGTAGTGATTGTAGTGTTCTGCTGCATTTTAAAGCGGAGCCAACGAAGTCGTCGTTCTCGAGTAAATTGCCTTGTTCATACAATGGGCAATGGAAGAAGAGGGTTCTCTCGTGAGATGATGAAGGGCTGCTGGTGACAAATGGAGCGTCAAAGGAAGTGGTTAAAGTGTGACGCGGTGAATCATTTGGGCACATGTTTCTAAATCACAGAGCGTGAATCTATCCATCCTCTGATGCTTTTTTCCTCGGTCGGTCTTCGTCGGTCCGTCAACCCGACATTTGTCAAAATAAAAATATAGCACGTTATAATTGTATCTTGTAGTACCTACTATGATTTAACAAATACCTTATATAAAACTCGTTCACACAGTCACAAAGAAACTTTTATTGTTTTCTAAAATTGCGTCAAATAAGACGACAACGAACTTGTAGTTGTTGATAAGATTGTATTACTACGTATTGTTTGTACAAACATACTAAATAACTCGTTTTATATTTTTACACGTTTATAGTAGACAAGGAAAAAACTAACCAACCAAAAGTACGGGTTGTTCATTAGCAAACTTAACCCTTAGTTTGCGCATCCATTATATTACACGCAATTACATTTGTTCGTTCCCAAACGAACACGTTTAATGTATAGGGAACCAAATCAACCATTCTCATCTATAAGGAACCAAATGAACACACGTAAAAGTAGTAGTACCAAAACACATGTAAAAGTAGTAGTACCAGAACACATGGGATCCAAATCCCGTATCCATACAATTTATGACTATCAACTCCTGCCTTTGTTTCTATGTATACAATTACAACTATTCATACTTATTACCCTTGTTCGTCGTTTACCTCCATGACTAACTACAACTTTAATGATAATGAAACTATTCTATTGTTTAACTTATGACTAACTACTAATTATGTAAACTCAACATTATCCCCAATGTCATCATATGTTAAAAAGCGAACAATTTATTTCTAGATGTACCTTAATTTACCTAAGCTTTTTGTTCTGTTTTCGTTCGTCTTTGCCGTTGTTCATCTAATTATAAAAACTTGAACTAATCTTTTTGTATTGTTTTAGATGGACTATTTCCAATTATACTAGATTAACCGATATTCATTTTTGTATGTTTGTATTTGTAATCTCCTCATTTACGTATACTTTTCTGACCTAATTTGTAAGCGTCACCGAGACTATAAAAAGGTCCAACTTTTCAATGTTCAAGGCTCATTCGTTTATCAATTCCTTTACACGCTTCACGTCAGTCGTTACTCTGACTCTATTTTACTGAAATAAAATCTAACAAGTACAATTCGATTTCGATACAAACAATTCTCCACTTGTAGTCCTCGCATTTTATTTATTCTTTAAAGTACACTCTTTCTGCTCTGTCATAATTACATAACATCGAACTTACACCTAACGCAACAAGAATCTTGACCCACGAATTTACAACATTGTTTGTTTTAGTAGAAAAGATAAAGTGGTGGTATCGATTAAGAAAATCTTCTAGTTCGGGTAAAAAGCTGCTGCTATTTGTACTTCCTTATAGAGTGATATGAAATGTAATGAATGAAATATATTACACTGGTAGTAAAAAAACTATGAGGACGTGACCTGGAGAGATGCGTTTTTCTCGTTAATTCTTTCCTTTTCAATGGCAAATTGCTGCTCTGCACTATATAATATTATTGTGTGTAGGCGTATAGTAAAAGACGGGCTGGCTACACCAATTTGCTGGCTGTGAAAAATTAGACGATTCCCTGAAAAGTACAAGTCACCGAAAGGAAGAGGCTTGCCCACTAATGATGCGCAATGCTTTGAGCCGAGCATTAACCATACACTTCTCCACTCGGTTAATCTACCTACCTGTGTGTGAAAGTTTACCTGATTGCTCGTAAATTGTTATGTTATTATAAGTGAAGAAGGAGAACATGGTCTTACCAATGTAAAACGTATTGCTACTAATATAATATAAAACATCCGAAATATATAAAATACGCTTGTTGAGCACAATGTCCATGGCAAGTCACATACAGACACAGACAGAAAACCTTAATAAGTACAATACGCCTGCTCTCTATACTTTCCTATACGCAAACGTTACGAAAACTACAACCTATATAGTTTTCATATTATGTTATACGAGCAGTTTAAACTTTGCCCTTTATTTAGAGCTTAGTCGTTAGTTGAAGTTGCAGATTGACTAGACGAAACGATATTATATCGGATTTGTTACTTAATAGGTTACTACAATTTTCAATACTATATACAAAGAGTAACTCAGCCGGCACCATACAAGCGAAGCAAAACAGCACCGCACGGTAATCTCTGAACGATAAACATCCAAGACAACTGTTGTGGACGGAAAGCAAAGAAAATTAATACTGGAACTTTCCACGAACAATCTGCACTATTAGACAGTCGTCGCCTGCTCTGGTAAAGCTTATTGGAAGAGTGAATTCACAAATACTGCGTAATTGTATGTTTATGAGACAAGACCGAAGGTTAAATAACGCTTCGAGTGCAAGGCAAGCAGAGGAAAGGGAAGTTCATTAAGAATCTGTTGGTGGCATGTAGCTGGTAGCTGCTACTAGTAACAATTCGGGAAAATCAATCGCAATGATTCAACTCAATACTCAATAATATCATGAGTAATGATCTGTAATCATTACCTATGCGTTTGTAGCATCCGGCTTTGTCCGCAGATTACCACCAGCCGCCATGCGCCAACAACAAAATTCTTCCCAATGATCCTGCTTAGCAAAGAGATTATGGAAGTAACCGAAATATTAAGCAATTACCTTTGAGTGTAATGTGCATGAACCAGTATTTCTGATTTGACGCAGGAGATCAGGCCGTAATACCTAATGCTAATGGAATAATTTTAATATGAGAATTGAATTTAAATGCTGTATTGCCTTAAAGTACAGGCAAAGTATTTTATTTGTTAAAATGTTTAGTTTTTTAAAAACTGCAGTTAAAAAGGTATCGAACAATCATTAATGTGTACTTCGGTTTTATTTGCATGTGTGTGGTGTGTTTTAGTCACCCACGAACTTCTTGACTGTCTGTCATTCATAGCTGTGCTGTATAAACAGTAGTTATGTCATGAAACTGACGATGAGTGTAATATTAAATTTGCTTTTCAGCTTGCCTCCGGAAAGGGTTAATAAAATTACACAGTCTTGATTTTTTCGTGTAGCTTTTGTTTGGTTTTTATTGGAAAAAGCAATTTAATAATAGAGTGTTGATGTGAGTCCCATTACTAATATTCGTTTTGTGTCCATGAGGCATTAACGCAACTCTTCTTCTACACAGATGCATGTCTTGTGCTGTGTGTAAATGGGAAGGTGTCTTTACTTTATTTTTTAACCATAAGTAAAAAGGTAAAGTATATTATGTGTGTCTGTTTACTTATTGTTAACGCATCTTGTGGAAATGGGTACAGGAAAGGATGCAATTTTGACACGGTGTGCCTTTCTTAAGGAACATAGTATTTACTTACCTGCATTAGGGATATTATGTCATATTAATCCATAAGAGAAAAACTATTTCTTAGATGTAGCCATGCATTTACTCTAACTAAGAAAACAATTTGGGTAATCTAGTAACATGCACGGCAATTCATGTCGTGTTGGGACTCACGCTATGCTTTAATATGTGGAAACAAATTTATAAAACACACGAAAAGACGCCCTCATAGAACTTTTTTGTTTTTTCATCACTTTTGTCTTGTCTCTTCACAGAATTTTTTAGGCCTTGATATAATAAATATAATGATGGCTTTCCTCAAAGGAAATAATCCACTTGAAAAACACAAAGAGTCTTCTGCTATACTACATGTAACAAATTAAGTTCAATTTCAACTTTCGGGATGTCGCATTGTGGAAGACCAATTTTTATTTTTAATATAAAGCTCTACAAAAGCTTTTCAGAATTTACACATCACAATTAAAAAACTAAATATATTACTAATTGTAATCAACTAAGGTAATCAGATCATAAACTGAGCAATGTAGTTAATTAGTTCATCATAAATCAGAGTTGTGTGAGGTGATTGAAAAATTCGACTTATATAATAATCATTACAAAATTTTTGATCAAAACTTCAACCTAAATTTGAAATTGTGACAGACACGAAGTGGTTAAGAAAATGTTGCGTGAAGAAACTTAACCACAATAGGATTTTATTAACATTATGAGGTACGTAACAAGCGGTCACTCACTCAGTTTCTCTGTACACTGAAAACTTTACAATACAAACTTGAAGTGACATTATTAGAATAGCAATTAGCCCCTATTGAAAATTGAAAGGCTAAAGCACATACCTGGCATAACTAGATAATAATATGTAAGTGGGTTGATCTTGATGTTGTGTATTGTTGGTGAAAATCAAATTGAAGCTTTAGTAACATAATAAATACTTAATTGCTAAACATGCCTAAGTATGATCAATCAACTTATCATTTACCACATACAGTATTACACAGTTTACCGCCTAATCGCTCTTATGTACTTACACACAGCTAGTAGTAAATTGTAAATGCATCAAGAAAGAATTCAGCTGGTAAAGAATTTCAAATTCCATTGCTATACAATATATTGAAGTATATGTCCCAACAGTACAATATTACAGAATACAATGCTTGCATTGGATTATATGCATGATGCTAATCGTCTGTATAGTGTGTGTATTCAATTATCTGATTTGCTATGACGGAAAGGAGGGACTTGCAATCAAACGAAATCAAATCAAGTCCACTCAGGCAAATCGACGCATTTGAACTGAATCCATGTTTAATTTCTAATTGTATCATAATATCTACTTATACACTGTGAATGCAACAATGATTCTTTGTCATAATATTTGAACATGAACATACGAATTGATGGTGTGGTTTGGTCGCGGTCGTCACTTACAAAATAAAACCATTGCATGCATTTACTACAAGGAAAATGTAAAGAACACAATGAGAGTTGTGTCATGCACAAGCACAGTCACAACTTTAAAGGGTGTAAATGATAAGTACAGTAACGTACTCAAGAATGACAGACAGATAAATACTTGTCGCTTATTGTTATGACAAGAATTGTTCAATCATAATGCTCGATAACGAGATGCTAAGTAATACTAATTGAATATCTTGTTGGTTTTTATATGAGTATATCAGCATATACTTACTTATTGTTTGTATGTATAGGTTCCTTAGACTGGTTAATTTATTTAATACTAATAATACCTCCAGCTTCAGCCGCCATGCACAGCAACAAAATTATTCACAATGATCCTGCTGACGACGCAACAGCCAACAGATTATGGAGTAACCGAAATAAGTAATAAGTAATTACATTTGTGTGCAATGTACATTAGCCATGTTTCAAAAACCAAACATTGCACAATTGCACCTATTTTAAATTGTTATAAAATAAAACGATAATTGAATTTAAATATTGTTATGCCTCTAAGTATAGGCAAACCCAATATGAACATTTTATGACATTCCCCAGTTACTTTATGATATTCCTAGCACTACAAATATTAAATTACGAAATGATGGATCATTAATATAAGTTTAAAGATACAATAGTACTACTTTTCTAATGAGATTTAATGCAGCATTTTAACTACAGGTGAAGTTACGTTTTCACATTGTTCTAAAACTGAATTTTGAATAGTAATTTCATTATAGAAATTGAAGAAGTCAAATGAAAAAACGTATACTAAACTTTTGTGTTTAATTATATAAATAGGTACAAATATAGAATGAAGTTGATAGGGAAAGACGGTTTTATTATTAGTCGAGTGTGTATTTTAAGTATAGTTCATTTTGACTTACTCTCATTTATCACTTATTGTAGCTTTATGGTTGTTGAGCGAGCGCAAAAGAGTCAGTGTGTAAACTGCCATGTAATGCACTGCAACAAGGAATCCCTACTGAACCGGAAAAATACCGACAAGGACACCCCACAGAGATCCACGGGAGTTGACAAACATTCATCCACTCTAACTACCCATTTATTTCCTTTTCTTGGGTCATGTTAACTCACGCCGTTCGACCTACAACACTGCAGTCTCCTTTACAATTCAACTCAACACAATGCTTTTCCCTATTATCAATACCTTCAATTCTTCAATACTTCAATACTTTTATGGAGTGAATTATTTATCTCGGAAAGAATGGCTTGTTATAATTTATACACACAAATTACTATTATATTATTGACATTAGTCAATATCAGTATGTATTTAGTATAGAATATAGGAGACACTTTTATAGTCTGTGTACATAGAATATAATATAGGAGGATATATAATATGTATCAGAGTTATAGAAAACATTTTTCGTGGTGAGGTTGATTGCATTGTGCTTCTCACTGACCTCTTCACCTATTCCTCAGTATGCAAGTTGAGAAACTATAAAAACTGTTGGCTCTAAGCAGATGAGTAGCATTCTGAATCACGCCACTACAGATTAAAAGTGTATTCCATTGTTTTCATACTTTATTACAGTTGCAATGCCAAGAAACAATAAAAATATGATAATTTCTTCTTCTGTGGTTCGTTGTATGACACTGCACACTCAGAAAAAACTAATAGGCTGTTGGAACGTATAGGAAAACAAGAAATTGAATTTATAATTTATAGCGTCAAGAAATCTATTAGCCATTATAGAAATCTCTTTCATATTTATATATACCTAAGCATAAAAAATTGCAATTGTGTGTGCACATTTGTATAAATGAATTGCACCTGCTACGGTAATTGTAGAAGTCAATAGGCAAAATACCTCACAAAGGTTCTTTGTTCTAGGACACGCATTACCCTTTTATATAACTAAGGGATATAGAAACAGTTTAAAATATTTCTCAAATGAATTTACATCTGTCTGTCCTGTCGTCTACACATAATATTATTATGTGCGTACAGTACCTGCTACTTATACTGTACAATAATCGTACCTGGTAGGGCAAGTATATATACAAAGCTACATTTATCGTTTGCGGTTAGTCAGTAGCAATGTTTTGATCTTTGACTGTTAGATAGTACACAACGATAGGATAAGAGAACGTGTATTGCTTATATATATACAGAGTTTGAATTCATCATGTTTATTGTTGTGATCGACTGACAAGCATTTGAAAGATTTGTGTGGTAAAACAGCAGGGAGGGCATGAAATCATTCTTTAACTTCATTATTCACATAACTTATCAATTATTTTATGAAAAATTGTTTTACTCTTTGCTTGACGTAACGAGATAGTACAAAAAATCAAATTGGGCAGTGTTTATCCACATAATCGCATTAAAAACAACTACTACAATTTGTCTCATAAAAGAAAACATTATTATTCCATGTTGTAACCCCACTATAGTTGTAATCTAAAAGTAGGCATGTAATGCTTATCAAACTGTGTGTTTCCCTATTGCACTTAATGAGCAAATTACATCAATCCAAATTTGTAGGCATACATAATATCCCTTAAGTAATTGCTTGCTGTATACCTAGAATTAGATTGAACTATTTAAATATTTCATAAACTAAATAAAATAAAAACATTTAGTTTCAGTTAAGTTATAATAGTAGTATATAGGTAGGGAATTAAATTTTATTTAAATCGTATTTATCACAACGTACTGTGGTTACTAAATTTATCTAAGTATTTCCTACTGTGAGTGTGTCTGTTTATGCACAGGGTAATTATTACATAGTGGTGAATAATTAGTTACGTGTGCAAGTTGACTCATGAAAAAAAATGATTTCTATTAATTAGCTTTTGAAAGAGAGTCTGTATATACGCGCTGTGATAATAGCAGACTTAGTAACAGTCATTTATTTTTATGTAAAGACTCTGCACAAGGGGATTATTGAATACCATGAAGTTGTATACAGATATATTATGATAGCTAAGTGGTTTTAATCGTGACAAGCCTCTATTTATTTCCTGATAAATGACATCCAGCAAGCATGAGCAACCTTTTCAACCATGGCTACTTATTTACTACACAATACCATACATGTACTACCCACACAATACTCCTATAAACGCTATACATTAGCCATTGAATATTATACCTTCAGCTTTAGCAATGTAGATAGTCACTTGAGTTTGAGCAGGGAACGAATATCGCTTAAAAATGGTTAACTGCTCTCAACGTTGTAGGCAGCAGCGTATTGAGATGGTGGAGAGATTTTTCATGCATGTTAAATACTAATATGTTCTCGCAGCCATGTTCCATTCTATTACGTTAGATTACAACATTATACATGTGTTCTTCCAGGTAGAAAATAATTCAAGGGATAAAGCTACCATGATAATACATTGCAGGGTGATATGATACACACTCTGACTGAAGTAACAAAATGTATCTTACAACTACAACAATACAAATAATATTATGTAATTCTTTATATACATGTGTAAGTGTACCCGTGTATGTATTCATAATAAGGTATGTAATTGTAATGCAGATATAATATTCATAGTATTACCATGTTGTGTGTGTGTAATATTATTATCATTATTTTGTAGGGAAGATCATCAGATACGTCAATAGCTCACATGAGTTTTACAGCTTTGCTCTTATCTCAGGATGTGCTCCTGTTCTATGTTCATTTACATCGGGCCGTGTCTTCATGCATTCCGTTTCAGTTTGCCCTCCTTAAGCTTACTGTTGCTTTGCTACATGTAAATTTGTATCTATTTGATTGTTGTGGATATTCCTGGTATTTTTACACGCAAAGAAAATGTATTGGTGTGTAATAATGCGTATGCCTTTTGCTTTTGAGTAGTGGTCGTGTGATAATTTAGGTAACGTATTTGTACCAAGGACTATATGTGTATATATGTAGGAAAATATAATAAAGAAAGTATATATGTGGTGCAGGTATTCATATCCATTACTTACTGTTAATGGCAAGTCAACGACTGTGTGTGTACGTTAGATGATTTAAAAGAGTTCCGTTTGGTTATGTTTGGCTGAATGGATTTTTTGTGGGTATTTGTTATTATGCAGCTTCTTTGCCGAGTCCGAGTCGGATGCATAGCTTCATTAGCATGATTGGCAGTTTCAATTAACATTGTGAACAAATGTGAGACCTCCTTTGAGCTCCCTGCGATAAGAATAAGTTTAGTTTGTACACATTGACTTATGAATAGTGTAGATTTTTATAAATCCAAGGAAATACTCGAAATGTGAGATTTTTTTTGAATACGTACCGATATTTTGTTCCGTTGAATTACAGTAACCTAAAAATAAAATGTGTATTACTAGGTTAATCACATAAATAACCAAACTTATATAATTGCATTTCTCTGTGTATCCATATGTTGGTTAGTAACATTTTACTGTAATTATTGCAAAAAGAAAGCCCAAAGAAATATTGTTGTTTTTCTTGGCAATACTGCATCTATCCTCCATATGTCGATATGCTGTCATATTTCCGAAGAACTTTTTTTAAAGTAGTATGTTGTTATACAGTTGTCAATTAATTTCATTATTAATAACTCAGAGAGTTTCTCAGAATGATAATGGAGAAGTAGGCAAATATCATTCTATTACAAATACATGTGCAGTAGTTCTAGATATTATAGTGGATATACTATTATACGTTTACGAACATTAAATGTGTGTTGACGATGAGGATGAGCTTTTGAGGAGGACAAGGCAAGAAAGATGCTCTTGTTTGAGCGGGGGCTGATCTTAATTGGTTGATCGTGACTCGGCAA
The DNA here is from genome assembly GCA_019776165.1 of Pogonognathellus flavescens. Taxonomy (NCBI): domain Eukaryota; kingdom Metazoa; phylum Arthropoda; class Collembola; order Entomobryomorpha; family Tomoceridae; genus Pogonognathellus; species Pogonognathellus flavescens. Next base: position 15,799 of record JABASD010001811.1, read on the forward strand.
GTTTGCAGAGGTTGGATGAACTTCTTGCTGACTTTGTTTAGCCGATGGCTGATTTACGATTTCCTTTACAGGAGATGCTACTACTAATATGTATTTGTATGTCATGGAAGCCATAATGGAGATGATCTTGTAAATAGTACGTTGTGGTTCAGACTTAACTTAAACTCATTTGTTGCTTAACGGTGTTTTTATTGATTATTTCTCAATTGTTACATCATAAGTTTGGAAATATTAAATTTTAACATTAACTCGTCAATTAAATTACAATAAATTAAAACAATCATATTTATTTTGTATACTGAAAGTGATTTTTTTATTATTGATATCACGGAAGTTGTTACTTTAATATACCACGTACGTAAATTCTAATTGTATGAAATTTGTTTGAATAATATTTAATAGATGTATGCATTTCCTATACCTACTTTTGATTTGATTTTAATTGAATGAAAAATATTTACTACATATTATACCAGTTCCAAGGTTTTAAATGTTTTGCAGTTACAACTTTGAATTTTGTTTTTTAATGTGTTTATAGAGTATCGAAAGAATAATGTGTCTGTTAAGCGATTTACAACGAAGAGCTGAGCAATTATGTCAGGCAGATACAACTACTGCATATTACAGTGAGCCTGAGAGCCCTGAAGTGGTTCGTATTAAAATCCCCGTGGCCCTTCTATTACTCACAATTAGTAAACAATTCTATCGAGTTTCTTTGATGTCGCAGTTGCAAAGAAAAGTGTATATGGAGAGGGACGGCACACTAAAGTAAAATGCTGATTAACAATGGTACATAAGCAGTACTAAACGCTGATGCTAATTCTTCTCACTGTTTTGAGACTTGAGACAGATAAGCAATCAAGAAAACATTTGAGAGAGCACCTCCCCTTCCAAGGTGAAATACGGGAAGCTAAAGCGAGCACAGCAAGAGGTATTCATATTTAGTATTCAAATATTACGATATTACTCTGCACTAAAGAATCCACACACAAGAAAGAATATTTACTGCATCAGATAAATATACTTCATGTAGTACATGCCTTCTGTATAAGGTAAAAGTATGTAATGTATTGGTGTTAGTAGAAATGCCCATGTAGATCTGGCACTGTACCAGGACCAGCCTACAAATCTGAGTCTGCAGGAGAAAACGAAAAGACAGGTAATAAATATACATCCTAATAAATGTTATGTGTGTATAGTTATAATGTGACTTTCGCAGCGAAATACAATGCGCACTTAAAATACGATCTTTGATCTTCTCTGGTGCTAAAAGCTTGCCGACAACTTTACTGCTTCAGGGAAATTATGCAATTAGCACGCCTGGCGGTTGCCTTAATTAGTTGCAATTACCTTTAATTAATCCTGAAGAGAATTTCTGTTGCCCTCCTCCCAACTATGCACTAAATTCTTACAAACTCACCACTAACTACCAATGTAACGTGTAGCATGAATATTATGTATTAGGTTGAATAACATGCGATCTTCCACATAACCAAAGTAAGAAGTCAAAATTATTAATTTGAAATAGTAACTTAGCCTTATTTATTATTATTACTTTGTGTTAATAAAATGCATTTACGAATTCTTCATCAGGATCTGCTCTCTTAGTAAAAGGATGTTGTTAAATCTCGTAAGTGTAACGTGGAATTAGAATGTAGTATAGGGTAAATACATTAAATTGTTACTTAATTTCCAGCAGTATGAATATATATACTATGACCTTTAAAAAATGTAGAGATAGTAATTTTTTGCTAATTTTTACGGCATTAGGCAAAAGCAAAAGGCATTCATTGTGGATGCGGCTTGGTGTTGTATGAAAGTAATCAGGTAGAATTTATGGCCTCTGTCTAAATGGTCAGAGAGATATGGATAGTTAACAATTTGAATTTTATGACTTTGCCGTTGCAACAACCAACCATTTCTTAATAGCAATCTGATCAAGTTACATTCTAAGGTAATAAAGTCTTATTAACCGCTTCTGTCTCAAAGTATTCGAATTGATTTCCTTACACATTACCTCCATTCAACTATCAGGTTATTACTTTTGGCAAAATGCGAATTTATTTTGATGTAGTACGTATGTGCATATAGATAACGTGTAAATGTAAAGTTATTAAAGCTAAATAGGTACAGACACTTTCTCTCAATATTCTAATCTCCAATTACGCAAACCAATAATGGAGTCAATGCTGAAATGACTACCAGACGCAGACGGTATGGTTCATTGTGCATTGCTAATTGTAATAAATTGTAATTCATCAGCGCTAACTCATTCAGAAAGTGTTTTTGTTTAACAAGTAATAAAGTCAGATACACACAGGCAAGACGTAAAATATATAACCTAATGCAATGCAGTGTGTAGGAAATTTATGAATGAACACATACGCCAAATACTTATTAGTGTCGAACAATTTATAGCAGTCAGGTCTAGTAATCAAAGATTTGATTTCAAATAATTTACACGTAACAAGATGTAGTTGAGTTGATATGGATGGATATTGTTTGTTTGTTATGATATGAAATCAAACAAAACGAATGAATATTGAATTGGTTTGCCTACAGCGTGACATGACAAGCCAAGACACGATTTAATGGCTCTTTTATTGTTACACGTTAAACAAACACAAAAATCAATCTTTACGGACTAATTTTTTAAACGAATTGCAAAAAATGACTTGGGTTAAAGAAAATTGTTGCTTTGTGGAGTAGACGTGAACACAGTGCACTTGTATTGTTGCAGACGAATAATTGCCAGCAATAATCCAAGTGAGTATACGTGTTGTATGAATGTGTAATGGTGTCAGCAAAGAAATCTCTTTTAAATATTTGACATAAAACAATTAGTATAACGCACGAGTAGCTTTCTACACAGCGACACACTTACTTATATGTATCTGTATATTTATTAATGTTCTTTATATCACTAAATAGATTTTACATGAAATCATGTATGGGCACTTATTCTTTATTGCACAGACGAACAATACTCTTAATTATACGTACTTATCAAGATAGTTAATAATTACAGAATGAAAGTGTTGATATAAAAATACAAAGTTTACTTACAAATACGTGTAACTATGTGTGCATTTTAAACTATCATTTACCAGTTTAAATCTATTTACGTTTAAGATATCAATTCTACCTGATAAGTGATAAGGAAGGAAATTTTTAAATCCATACTAAGTACGATCCCAAAACAATGACATCAGAAATAAATTTTTTGTTTACCAAATCACTCAACCTTAATTAAACTAACAAACTGTGTGTGACTACTAAAACAGCCCAGAATACCTTCATACGTTATTTTTAGAAATGACGTCAATAATTTTTGTGATTTCCCATGATCATGATTTTGAGCATGTTCCGTGCATACAGATGAACTAATTTGTAACCAAAGCAGTTAACTATCTCAAGACATAGCAATGCAAAGCTGCTCTGAATGATTATATAAAACGTGTGTTATTTTCCACTCAGTTTAAGGTAATTCTTATTTCATTTATTTCAATTAGGTTCCGTATATGCCATGCCATACTAACTAGAAAAATTTATAGCTTCCGGTAGCAGCAGATAATAGAAATAAACAGGCAGTGGTTGCTATATTACAGTGTACTAATTCTGTATACCTATTGGAAATCATCCTTTGCATACAAGTAGTTCACGGTAGCATATGCTTACAGTTGTATTCCATCCACATTCACGTGAACTCGTAAAGCTGAAATTAAATTAGGAAACATTGGAAAAACAAATTAAGATATTATCAGTTTCATTTTCAGTGAACTCAAGGTGTGATCAAAGTGATCATGAACTAAAAATTAATAATCGTGTACACCTTGAAAAGCCATTACTTATTTATACACACAGTATTAATTGCTATGTATATTATAATAGTAGATTCGTAGATCGCCTTTTCCTCTGCGACTAATTCTATGGAGCTAAAATAAAATGTATGAACCAATTCAGTTAGATATAACTATAGTCATATATATTTTTTAATCATAAATATGATTCTGTCAATGACAATACATGTAGAATAAATTCTACCCAATAATTTTTAACCTAGAGGTACTCTGTTTCATGCGTCTCAATATCAGATCATTCATCGAAACGTGGACATGTTATGCTAGAATGCAACCAGATAGAAGGGTGGTACTGTGCTAAATGCCGTTATAATATAACTTAAACTCAATCAGTTGTTCTTCTGCAAAAGACTCTAGCTCATTTCTGCTTCCATGAAAACATCATGCAACATGATTCTCTTGAAAACGGACATCTCACTCAATCCATGATGAACTCAAACATATTGTAAACGATTCTACATCATCATGAAAAGTATTTTAGCACTTACATGATAATATACCACACAACTTAAACATGTATGCGTGTACATATCATTCACATACAAAAGTACGTGGTATAGGTCCATGAAGTTCACATGAGAATAATTACACAGCTTATGCTAACATTATACTTATGGTTAGTACATAAACAACACACGCTATCACATTAGTTGGCTATGAATAATATTGACGCTTAAATTAGAAGAGCATTACAATAGATTCTCCAGTCAAGTCTCAACTAACAACCGACCTACCGCTAAGTGTGCAACTTAATAAAGTACCACTCACTCACTCAATATTACAACTATTTAACTACTTTTATATTACTAACCCTTCTAAACCTAAGAATAACAAAGGATGTATTGAACACTATTGCCTGTTAAGAATGAAGACAAANAATGGATGAGATGGACGTGAATTAAATAAAGTCCCAGATGATTATTACCTTACTTTCAATAATATGCCATTATTGTTATTTGCATGTCCACGTAGGGAAAACGCACAGCAACCCCTGCAGTCTCTCTCTGCGGTCTCTCAACTGCCACCCATCTCGTCGCTCTGTGTATATTTGAGTAGTGGAAAGTCTACTTTTTCTATCGTTTTCAAACAGAACTCATATTAAATGAAATTAAGATGTAAGTTACAATTCATAATGTGTTCGTGTTACATATAGCTACTACAGAATGTACAAATCTGTAAGTCCAAATTGTAATTTCATTTTTTAAAAAGAATAGAACCAGTATTATTATCCATCACACATAGAGGAATAATGTTTCCAAAGGCAGTAAATAAGTTACCTGGTAAATGTCAGTTCTTAGTTGGTGGGTGTACTTATAGAGACACTTTTTGCATTAGCATTAACTGTGTGTTGCAAATGAATGAAGAAATTATTTGGTCAGAAAGGTTAGTGGTCTAATACGTCTTTATAGTGTTTGCAGACGATTTACTGCCAGAATGTTTTTCTGAGGTTTTTTCAGGAAAAATTGTAAAAAAGACGGGCTAAGGTTATTGACATTTATTTGGATAGCTCCACTACTACAGTCATTTCACTATACTTAAAAGTTAAGTTCACTTATATAATATGCTATTAAAGCTCATAGTGGTTATTATAAGCCTTGTGTATAATTCAATATGTAGTAAATACGGTTGTAGGTAGTATGAATGAATTACTCCAAGCTAGAGATATCCATTCAGAGCTTTTGACTGTAATAAGAGTCATTGGAAACAGACAGAGTTGAAAACCGATTTCAATTGACTTGACTTAACTTCTGAGAGAGCTTACATAAAGTGTAGGTACTACCATTATATATTAAGATGAATAGTTATAATATAACTTATATATACAATATTATTGTATATAAGCATGGAAGATTCAGGTATACAAGCCCCTGTGGAAAAAGCAGAAGAAAAAAACAGTAAAATCCATTATAAAAATATTTAATGTCATATAATGGTACAGGAGAGCAACCTCATAATTCAATTCAAATTAAACGCACGTAGTGGGCCCATTAAGGAAATTTAATTACCTGATTGAACAATGAAATTATAATGAAGGCTCCATTAGTCCATATTGATTATACGTAACTACTACTGCATCGTCCTCATGTATAGCATTACAAACCATAGCTTAGGTAATGATGAAATGACTATACAACAGAAAACTTGATCTTGATTCTTTATTTTATTGTTTTCTAACGTATTCTGCAGTGCAGTGTATGGTTAAGTTGAAATATTGGAGTCTGATGAGTGCGTAGTGTACTTATTAAAAATTTTAAAGGCCCATCCTCTAACAGCTTCAGTCATTAACCGTCTAGTATCCCTTGCCTTATCCGTGCAACAAGACAATGTAATTTGCTTTTATGGACTCTCGTCCATTAAAACCAGATTATATTATACAAAACTACTCCAAAGCAGAAGATTAAATTAAACCATTACCATTTAATGTTTAATGTCTTCTCTTAGAGCTATAGGGTAGACAAAGAATAGTGTAGTGCTCTTCTGTTGACAATGAAATCAAGTTCATAGTTCATATGACATTCTTGAGTAATTCCTAAGAGTAATAACTGTATATAAACATTCTTCCATATACCTACCCATCATCACAGGTAATTTATGAACGCATTGATTGTTTCCATTAGAAATATTAGTGCCAGAAGAACGTGCAAAGAGTATAATTTTTTATGTAGTAAAAAGTTAGTGCAAATAAACTAACTTGCAATCCTACCTACACATTGTGTGTATTTCCAAGGCTATACTACTAGAGCTAACGCAAACTATAAAAAATAATTACAGTTGATTTTTCCTAGAATTATAATTGTTCTCTTCAGTAATTAGTAATTAGGCACAGCTGATAGTTTTTCTATCTTCGAAATAGTAGCAATGCTAGTTTGTAATTAGGGTTATCTATCATTCGTCTAGTAAGAGTAATTTAATTCGTTTGCTATAGTGTCTGTAAAACTTTTAGTGCACAATTGCACATATCTTAAGTATATTATATGCATATTGTTTGTATAATAGCAGTACTTGCTTATTTTCGTATATAAAGTATGTGTTTTCGCAGCTTTTCTTCGTTTGTACTAGGATTTTTGTAGTAAATAATAAGGGTATATGAAAAAGTACCTGTTTACTACAGCGTATAGGTGTATTAATTGTTGTAGCAGTAGTGCTAGATACCTTGAAACCTTGAATAAACTTTTTATTCTCAAGTAAGTGAACTAATTAAACCTAATTTAATTATTTACCAGACTTTTATCAGATCAAGTTTAATTTGCAAACTTTACATCCTACCTTATTAGAGAATAACACCTATAGCTTATCTAGCAAGAAGTTCCGTCGGTGTCCTTTGAAATCTAATTTCGAAGTCTACGTTGCGTGTCTCGTTGTCTATCCACGTTAGTTACTGTATGGAGCTGTACTGACTAATAACATTCTTCTTGGTATATCCACGTCTGTTTACAATCAGGCATCATTATTATTAATACCCATTCAACAATCAAGCACATCGCACTCTGTGCATGGTAATCACATCCTGTATTGTTTGATTACTCATATCAACAAACGATTTTACACATGTAATCTAATTAGAAAATCTTTCCTCAATTATTAATAACTTTGCTAAGTAATGTGTTAAGGTACGCGTTAGAAAGAGCACACATATATAATGTTTGTATATGCACAATGCACATATAGGTATATGTGTAGCCAGTGTTACTTTTGTGTGTCTATTTAGAATCTACTTAGAAATTAGCTATAATGAACTTGAGCGGGTGTTCAAAGAAAAACTTTTGCGAAAAATCCCTGCCTTATGTTCAACTGGATTGTTAATAAGATTTCCTTTTGAATTTAATATAATGAGATACTACATGCTTGAGATTTGATGGATCTACCTAATCCAGTTTATTAACTATATTATACCATGGAAAATTATAATGCTGTTAATACATTTGAACATAAATCTTGTTTCTATGCTCTTGCCGAGAAAATTGTAATTTATTGGAGGCATATAGTCGGAAAATTGTGTCTCACCTTGAAATCGTTTTTTGCAGTCAGTCCTTCTTCTCGGACAAACGTAATATATAAACTATATTATTCGCATAGGACCATAAACATACAAACTGTAATTAACAGAGTGCTACACCACTGTAGTTATACGTTCAAAAACAGGCTGGATATATCAATAATAGTAGACATACATCAACGCAACTAACTTTACTGATGTGATATGTAACACTGTTATTAGTTACTGTGTATTATTCTTCTATTAGTACAAGGTGCATCTACTTAGAGAACTAATTTTATTAGCCAAATAAAAAATACAAACTTTCAGTCAAAACTAGCAATTCAACTGTGCCAATCAACACGAGGATTTTTTAGCCCTAGAATAATTGGAATAAATCAACTAATTAGCTTTCAAAGCTCTGCATTTCATCAACAATGATTTACCTTGTCACCTTGAGATCCAACTACTTAAGACACTACAATTTCAATCAACATGAACATCATCCACCTTTGTACCTCCCGTCCAAAATAGAACGCATAATTTGATCACGCTTTAACATAAAATGAATTACGTTTACTTTACAAACTGTCCCATTTTGTCATGCAGCCATTTATTAGTATTATTAAGTAGCACAAGCTACTATGGGGGTTTTCTGTCGCCTGTCTGTATTTCTGTCAAAGGTATATCTACTAAATTGTGCATTATTCAGCTACTTTTTTTACACAGTTTCACTATAGTTTATTAGTTTTATTATACATTACCGAAGTAAATTATTTATTTTTATTACATGCCATGCAGTGTCGTGTGTGTAAAAAACCTACTATAAATTACCGAGATAGGAATTTTTGACGATGTCAACAAAACAGGAGTTAGTGTCAAAATGAATCGTACTCTTGCAATCTTGAAGCAATAAAATATTTTTTAAGTTGAGTAAAAATAAAATAATTTCTGCTTTCATTATTACGTACTATACTTTGTCATTAAAGTTATGTATAGTACCACAGTATTGTGTGATTGTGTCTTTACACACCATTTTAACAAAACAAAGCCACAAAGCAAGTAAAATGTATAGGAACAAACGTAGCTGAATTGACTTAATTAATTATAGTTTAACAAAGTGAAGAAGGGTTTTCTGAAATAACGGGGAACCTTTCATGAGGTTATCATTGCGTGACGGCGTTTGCACGTTAAAAGAAAGTCTCATTCTCATCTTCCTCAAAACTAACAAACAAGTATTGATACAATGTTTATATAGAGTTACACTGCATTATCCGTAAAATGACTATTTTTATTTGTTCCCTTTGTGTAATAGTTATTTACTCAAACTGAAACACTGCGTATACAAATCAGGTAACAGTTGAGTTGTTGTGTTGAGGTAATTGTATTGCATTGTGTTATGCTGCTGCTGAGTTGTATTGAATTTCCCTTTTCTCGTGTATTTGTTCCAGTAAATTAGAAGACAGAGCAAATACAAACAAATACGACCACAACCTGCTGCTTAGAACACACGGAGGCCTTCTCCTCTCACATTTTACACGTTATTATAACACAACACCAGCAACCAAGCTGACTCTTCTATATCCCTCCTCTTTTCCACTTTCCTCTTCTTTAAGCCGTCTTTTGGGTATCCCTACCACTATTCTCGTGTATTCTGCGGTATATAATGTTACAAAGCTATGTGAGTTTGTTTTGAAGCTCACGCTATGGTCTAATATGTAAGTACCATCCAAGCAAATTTACAAAGTACACGAAAAGACGCCCAAACAAATTTTTTCTCTAGTCACTCTGCCTATATGCCGAACAAGATACAGGGAAATTACAGGAAGACGTATACCTATATATTGCAGGCATTATATATATATATTTATATGTATATTCGCTATAATAAAACATATAGAACAATATATATACTGCTATAAGACAGGTATTTTGTAAGTCAGAGTCAAATGCATGGGAAAATAATCGAATGGTACTAATCGCAAGTGACTGGATAGTTTGTTAGTTGGTGGTAAGGCAATAATACAATATATACTAGCGGTGCACTTTTATTGTGTTAGTGACTTTTGTTGTCTTGTCTTGTCTCTTCTTCATTGTTTTCGAAGAGAAGGTGCCTGTTCTGTGATGAGAGGTAGTTTGGTAGCAGAGAAGTATTGAGTTTTACTACTAAAAGTCAATGTGATACTCACTCAACACTAATATACAAAGGCGTAAGCGTAAAAGTAAACTTTTAATGGCAATATTAAGTATAATACAAAGAGAGTGGTAGTGGCAAAGCAACAATGTACTAACTTGTATTTTAGTTTTTAGTAAGAGGATTTTGTAGTATTTGTCTGGTGGTATTTGCGCATAACACGAGAACGGTTTAGGAGAAAAACATAAAAGATGAACAGACAGACACATTATATGGTAAGGTAGCTTGAGACTTGCGTTAAAACAATGTAATGGGATGGACTGATTGTGGAGAAGCTGAAAAACTAAGAGAATAAACGTCTTTTACGAAGAAAAGAAAAGGCAACAGAAGGCAATCGAGAAATTTCGTGTCTTCTGAGGAAATGCGATTGAAAATGTTATTAGTTATTATGTACAGTACACATGTATTTTTCATGTTAAGCTAACCACTGAGGACATGGATGGGCAGTAAGAAATGAATAGTTGGTGATTGTGTAAGATAATAATGCATTATTGTAAATTGCCCATCACACCTTCTCCTTGTGCTGATTCAGCAAGTTTTTCCCCATACTTCCACATTAATATATACCATTTTACTGATTTGACATATTAAATGCTTCTACTATTTACTGTGTGCAGTCAGGAGTATTTGTATGGGCTTGCCAATAGTAAAGACCAATTATATAGATTACTACTACTACATAGAAGCATTATATTTTATATTGGCCAAATCAACATGCATTTATTGATTAGTTGAAGAAATTTTGTTTACTATCGTCACTTAAGATTTTTCGTTAGTATAGTAGTTCGTAAGTAGTTCGTAATGGAATCGTCACTTAAGATTTTTCGTTAGTATAATAATTCGTAAGTAGTTCGTAATGTAAATGTACAAGCTTGAATCTATAAAGTATATAGGTAAATGTATTTAATGTAGTTAGTGAATATTCTTCTTGTATTTTATTTTGCAAAGCTAGATTCTAGGATGGTTTATGTTATCTTGGGGCAATACTCCATCTTATTATGGTACACATCAGAAACGAATTGTTTTGCAAAATGTTTGTTAGTTTTCGTTTATTGCCACGTTTATTTAGTTGAATTGCAACTAGATCATTGTAATAACAATAACAGTAACAGTTATCATGTATATTATTACAAATGAGACAAAACCAATTGCAATCGCATTTATTTGTGTAAATGGGGAAATTCAGCACGACATGTCCATGGAAAACGTGATAATGGCAAATCATTTCTTGTAAAATGAAGTTTAAGGTTATCTTAATAAAACTGTTAAAGCCTACGGCAGAGACTGATCGTGTAATTCATTTGCGTCTCTGTAGTAAACTAACTCTCTGCACTTTGTGAACTTCACAGAGACACTACAATGCATTCATACTAATAAAATAACAATAATAATATTACTTCTATAGTAGTGCATAATACAAAAGTGTAACTACACACACAACCCTCAGCTAAACAAAACAACTGGACACAAGAGCTTTATATGAAGATAAATAATACAAGAGCTACACACAAAGGAAATTTTACGAGTTACCAATTTACCATTTGTTGCCATACACAAAATACAATAGAAAGCAATGACATTAATTTCCTAATGATCGGTTGCAGTGGAAATCCAAGTTATTAGGATAATGAAAGGCGCCTTAGCACAGAGTCAAAGGTCGCCCACATAAATGAGCCAACTCTCTGTGCTCTTCTCTCATCCTCTCCTGTTTTCTCTGTCATGGTCTTTTTCTTCTTCTCTTATTCCTTTTGTCTGTTACACTCCAAACTTTACACATACACAGTAAAAGTACGTGACTATTTCTTTTATCGTTATTCTCTTCCCATCGTTGTCGTTCTCTATTACTCCATATTACTCCTCTTCCAGAAGAAAATAGACAAAAAACTAAATCTTAGCGACTAACTAATAACATTACGTAATATTCCACCATTCATTCAACAATACGAATTACCAAAAGAAAATGCCTTTCGAGAGACACTGCAATTTTCGACAGTTTTTATTCCTTTATCATACCCATCCTATTAACTAGCAATATCTTTGCATTACATATGTCATTTCATAATACACATGGAGATACACATACAGTACTGTATAATACACACTAGAGAATAACGACAGAATTATAAATACTGTATATAGACAAACACAACGGTCACTTCACACAGGTTAGGCTGAAATCCAAAAAATACTTCCAGGGTTTGAGACACTAACGCTCGTGCAAATTTTGTTTAAGAATTTGACAAATTATTTTCTGTTGGAACTGTAGATGGATTAAATTACTCTAACTCGTGTTAATTATCTGTAATGTCAGTAATGTGTATTTTATATCGCATGATCATGAGCGTGAATAGAAGTTTTTATACAAAAAACAAACCAATATTATGAGTTGCGACAATTTTCCAGCTAAAATTAACATTTTTACATATTTGACGGGTGAAGTTTACCCTGGCTGTATGATAATGTGTGTAATGGCCGTATACGTACTTGTATCTCTGTATAATAAGCATCGCAAAGTATGATCAGATTACAAAGCAAGAAACGTGAAACAAAATTACATTGCATATTACTACATAGTTTAGCCAAAGGTTTTATTTTGTGTAGATGTATGTAAGTTAAGTGATGTGGGCGCAATGGAGACATGGAATTAATTTTACGATAGAAAGGGTTATACTTACGGAGACACTATTATGAGATGCTCTGAGACTCTGACTGAATTTGTACGATGTGAATGTGACTGACTGGGAAATAAGAAAACGCAGACATTGCATAATAACAATAAACGTACACACCTTAATAGGTAGGTACTAGTAGAGTTTAGTTAGTTAGGCATAGAATGGAAGTACCTTACTTTTTTCTTTTTTTTTTCTCTTTCTCTCTCTGCCATCCACATGTTGTTACTCGTGCATTTACTTTGACAATGAACGCACGTAGAATTAGTGTAATATGACATGGAGGCATTTACTGGAGACGTGTAGTATCATCATCGCATCACGTCGTATCATTGTCATGTGTTGTGTGGGGGACTATGACCAACTTGACTTTCCTATAATTTCCTATGATAATACACGAAGGAAGGAACAACGATTGTTGTGTTGGGGTGCGATTCCAAGTTTTTATTGCTATTAAGTAGCATGGACGGTTTCAGTTTCGTCATTGATGCCAGGCAAATAGTAATAACGATTAGTCTCCTTTCATCCACTCAGTCGCTGTTCCCACTACACAAGAAAAGCTTAATACTAATTGTAAATGTTCTTGTGTAATGTGTACAACACAGAGGAAACATGCCGAAACTAAATTGTAGTAGTTGTTGTCGTTTGTAGTGGAGTAAATAAGTATTCTACCTATTCTACCTTACAGAATAACTATATACTACATGTATTTTTATATAGCATGGAAGAATTGGAGGGACTTTGACTGTTTGACTTGATACTAAAGGAAAAGGGGACCCTGTAGTATTGTATGCTGTGTTTGTGTATAAATTTCATGTAATATGAAGTAGGTAGTTTGTAAGAGTACCTATAGTGAGAGGTTGCGACCGGTTTGCTTACAATTAGACACATAGGTTCATGTAGTACCTACAGACAGGTAAGGTAAAAGGCCTGCTGCTACTACTTGTGATTCCATATGCCGTTGGTTTGGTATGGTTGCTTTTGGTAGTCGTGTATATTGAGATGAGGGCCTTTTGGTTTGTTGTAGTTGTTTTTGTGTGGGAGGCACGATGGATATTTCAAAGGAATAATAGGACGACGTAATGAATAGGTCTGAAGAGCCCGACACTAATTTAGGTTCTCTATGTCATTTCATGTCATCAATTAGGAGAGCAATTTAAAGTCGACTTGTGATGTGTCCGTGTGGATGTGACTAACTTGCGGTGGATGTTTCGTAGGGGATTTTTTCCCGTTGTGTATACGCATCACTATTCAATACTCAACGGTCTGGTCTGATTTTCGTTGTAAAACAGAATAGACATTATAATATTGTGCTGTATGGTTTGATCTTGGACTTTCATGCATAATATGCTACGAAAGATTAACCATTCTACACAAAAATACAGATAATGTCAGGATCAACTCTTACTTGATTTTATATGAATTAAATGAATGAAATGAAAAATGAAAAACACACGTAATACCCGCTAAACCATTTATTGGAAATTAAGATTTATTCCAACATAATCTATAGGTACTACATATACTATATTAGTTAAGTGAATTGTGACACTCACAACTTATCTGACCAAAATCTCAAGTCGAAATCTTTAATTTTGTACACAAAAGCTTAAAAGTTTCTGAGTTTGCAGTAGGGGATTAAGTGCAGAAATGAATGCTTCAACCTGGTTGTTTTGCTCATATTCATTTATTTGTTAGATTTAAACATTTTATTACTACAGTTACAGTTAGACAATATTCATTTTTTGTTGACACTGTATTAATTTCCTGTGTTTAGCTATATACATTGTAGATAGGGTTAGTAGCACTATGGTTCAAAGGATTGAAATAATTAACGTATTAGTTCGAACAAGTAAAATGACCCTACAACAATGGTTAGTGCTAGAAGACTAGCTACCTTAGACCACTTTGACGTTTCCCAGTAGTAGACACAATAAAATAGATTGCAAATGTAAAGCTCACAATTTATTTTAGTTGATGATTTTTCTCGCAATTTTAGTATGCATTTGATTATAATTCATAATTCAATGCGTTTTAAGCTCATCAAAAAAACATTATTTGCAAAGAGAAATGATGTCCTTTGAAGCGTTTGTTTATGCAGTGACTATAAATATGTGACAGCCAAACCTTAGGTTCTGCATTGAGATCTTTTGTATTAAATTTGAATTCATTTCTCTTTGGTGTAATTATGTTTAAAACAATTTAAATGCGTGCTATGTATCAGGAAAGCTTAAATCCAATTTAACAATATACATAGCCAAGATCAGTAGATTGAGAATTCTCGTTGGCCATAAATGTGTTTGGTGTAGGTTAGACAAGACTTAAGAATAAGGAATGAATAATTGGAAAAACAAATACGCTGGAAGAGAAAGCCTTTATGGATTCGTACATACAAAAGCAAAGGCATTGTGTATCGTGTAGTATTTATTTACATTCTATAATTGATTTAGCGGTTCTCTCATTGTAACTTGTGAAGGCTGTCCATAAATAGTTAGGTAGGAAAATTATGGAGGGTTGCCTCTTTGGCACCAACTAATATATCATTTTATGCATCATTAGCGGCTGGCTTAACTATCAACTCTACACAACTTCTCTTTATACCATTACACCTGCAACATACAAAAAATGCACCACAATTTAAAGTAATCCAGTGAAACGGATAATAAAACTATTTTGACTCATATAAGCTAAAAAATACAAATATCAAAGTTCTGACTGTACATGTAAGATATTTTTACTGGTATATGCCTTGGAAGTAAATTTTTACAGGTTATGAAGTTCTGATACAGGTAGGTATATACAGTTGTGATATTATCACGCTTACCGTTTTTCCTCGTATTAAAATCAGTTGGTTCGTGGTTCACAATCGCAGTAAGTTACTTTACGCGTACAAAAAGTGTATAAGCTATACCATACGTATAGAATGGACTATTAAGTGCATTTGTGAATAAGACAGTGGAAAATATAAATGGGAAAAGTGGAAACCAATATTTCACGTTGGAAATTAGTACACTTTGTTTTGTATGCTTTTCTCATTCTTTATTCCCGTCCTGAGTTAATTTCTTGGGAAACACCCAAACCTATACTTTACTCACTTTTAATTAGTTTTTCCCGAGTCGTCTTTTCTTGCCTTGTCTTTACTAATATGGATTTCTCTTTCTGTTTCAACCCTGCTTCACTCAAACCAAGTCCAGTTCACTTTTAAGATGTTTTTACACTTTTTCTTTCAATTCCGTACGGAACAGAGATATGGATTCCCTGCTGAGAATAATTATTTCTTTCCTTGGTCTCTGGCTTCCCGATATAATGTTAAATCAATCTCGCATCTCTTCCTTCACACATGCACATGGAAATAACAATATTATTTCATTACATGTATATACATATAACACAACTTAACAGATTTTTTCCTATACGGTGTATCCTGGTAAGGAAGTTAGGCATGTTATTAAAATTACCATCATTTTGAAAAATTGATGCCACAAAGTAACATAATGTTAATTGTTGCACATACGTACGCAATTAACATACTTCCTCGTTTAGTAAATGGTAAATACTTGCTGCTGGGATGTAATTCCATTAAAGCTTGGACTATTTGTCATATTTCCTATTTTGTTCTAATTTATTTGTCATATAGAACAGTCTTACACTACAAGAATCTTTTACCTGCTCTGTAATGCGTATGGTATGTCTATACAGTAATTTTGGTTTATTATATGAGGAATCATGGCATTAAACCGCATTTCTTTATAAAATCCTGAGATAATATTATGATTGTGTATACTACTAATTCATATACAAAATACGAAATATAAAAAGCCACAGGACCAATTACTCAGGATAATGAAAGAGGTCAATTTCATCAAGCCCACAGATTTCATCATTAATTCAGTCCTCACCTTGGAAATTAGTTTTTGATGACTCGCTCAATTTGGCTACCGCAGTTTAATCCATATAAAGCAAACTATCCGTTGAATTGACTATTCTCGCTATTCTAGTTTGGCCACAACAGCCGTAAATAATATAATAAAATATGCTGTGTATAATTTCTACTCTGAATTTATTCCATTACATTATAGCGAGGAAATAACAGATAGTTGTGTAGAGCTGTACGTAGCACTCTCCGTAAATGAAAACACAATAGGTTTGACTTGACTTTTGGTATGGTAGAACATTTCCATTTATGCTGATATCATCATCTCCATCAACATCATTGTCAAAACAAATTTCTCAAAGACACTATCAAATTAAAATCTGCTTTGTATGTCCAGATGCATTGATTGGATTTTATTGCGGCCCTTCATGTCGTCACCGTCACGTCAGCAGCTAGTCGAATCGAACAAAAAGCCCCTCTCTCTCCAATCACTACCTTTAATGCAATCATCAAATTAAATTGGTTAGAGTTACTTATAGGCTCATAGTATTCTTATTAGCTCCCAGCTCTGACTCAATTAATTTTATAATTCATTTTAATACGAAAAGCTCTAAAAGATTGTCAGTCTGTGCTGTTGGGCCGAGTTCTAAACGACTTTGCCTTGAATTCCCTTCGTGAAATTTATAAATAGCCATTGTCTCCACTAAATATGAATTACGGACTAACACACACAGTTTATTATGAGTAATTGAGAAACTTGTTCTTTGATTTCATTGTCATTTCTACGTGTGGTGCAATTTAATTTGTTTTTGTAACTTGAGTAATCTAATCATGATTCTTGAGGGTTGATATCTATTCAAATTATTAATACCTATTAAGATTAGATGAGGAACTTCGTCAAGGTGTGTATAGATTTAAATTCTGCCAACAATTACAACCTCTCACAGATAAGTGCGATTTATACAGTTTATACATTGTAATTAAACGAAAATGACTTTCATATTTTCGATCCAAAAAACAATGAGATAACCTAGAATTAAATTCATCGTTATATCTGAGGAATTCAACTATCACACAGAGTACCTAACTTATTAACTACATTCAAATCCAACTTTGTTTCAATCTCTCGGAAAAATTTAATTGTATTCTAATTTACTTTAATCTATTTGGGCACTATACTACTACTCATGCATCAATCATAGTTTCTGCAACTATTCCAGTTTGAAAGATTTACAATTTCCTAATCGTGATTCATATCAAGTAACAATTTTTACTACGATTTGCTCATGCTTTAACGAGCTTAAGATTTATGAATAGAAAACATTGATAATAGTGATTCCTAAGTTTTAATCCCATTATTATTTTATAAATATCTGCGTTTTTAATCTTCTCACATTAAAAGCAGGTAGAATGGAAATGAATTTAAAGCAAGTAAAAAAATAATATTGCAACAATAAAATTTTTGACATCATCCTGCTCGCATTATCATAATCACATCCGTACTATAGGTAATTTAGGTTTAGTTAGTTTAGTGTCTCAGACACTTCAATGAATGCTTATTAACTTCAAATGCAAATAAAATCAAAGTA
>JABASD010001812.1:0-33947 GCA_019776165.1 Pogonognathellus flavescens
TTTGCGCCAAAGGTAGACGGGGCAGATTGAGAAATAGTTCTTTCGTTATTATATTCATACATTTTTGGAACAGCTGATCATTTTGGACGGAACAGCTGATCGGCTAACACTCATCCTTAATGTTTACAGCTATTCTTCATTCGCACTCTCTGAAAGAGCTCTTTCATTACACTGACCTACTAAATATATGACTCTGATGATGATGTGATGACAGTGGCGTAAGGACACGGAGGATGGCCAGCGATTTCATCCAGGACGGGCCGCAAAGTAGACGGGCCAGTCTCATTTTGATACTGGATATTATGAGCGTTGGACAGTAAAGTGCGAAAACATTAAAATCGTAGAGATGTACAGATGTAAAGATGTACAAAACAATGTTAAAATGTACAAAGACTATAAAAATCGAGTAAAACGCTGTTAAAGTGTAGCCAAAATTCATCAGAATATACAAAAAATATATTAAAAAATAATTAGAATCTAAAAAAAGATAGATAAAAACAATGCATGCAATGTGAGAAGAATGTAACAATAATATCTAGCAAACAGGCGTTATAATGTAGAAAAATGCTGCTTTAAATCGTTAGTATTGATAAAACGTTATTAAAATGTATCAAACGACATTATAGATGGGAACAATTGTACAAATGGGAAAAGACAAGGTTCTAGCAAAGAATCGTTAATATGTATCATAAATCATTATATCGTGACAAAAATCGTTAAACTATATAGGTAATTACAACTTGTTAACATTTGGCCAAAAATCGCATGAACATAACTGAAATGTTAATAACTTTTGGCTTTCAATTTTGATTTTAAAAAATTACGGATTTTCGGGGCCTGGCTGGTGAGCATGTTTTTCTGGACGGGCCTACCTTGTTACGGCTCTGTGTGATGGTGACAAATCCTTTTTCCTTACGCGTTAATTACACGCAAAAGCATCATTATAGGTATTCATGGGTATATAGTGCAAGTTTATTATTACATTACCATAGCCATCTTCAATAATCATTTATTTCTAACTTATTACTATCTATTATCTTCCATTACGATGTTACAAATCAAGTAGACTTGATTAATGCACATCATCAATTTAAAAACTGAAATATTGGATCAACAAATGAACTTGATAAATACCGTAAGACTCTCTCTTGGTCTTAGGCTCTCGGTTTCATTTGGAATTTAATGTTCTCATATTTTCTTGAGAACCCCCTATTAAGAATCTCCTGTTTTAGACCTGACGAGATCTACAGGCGTCATGAACTTCGGTCATTTATAGCTCGATCTCCCATACCTATAAATGTGTTTAACATTGATGATTCAATGTTAAATGAATGTAATCATTCTTTTGTGGCGATTGCTGTATACGAAGTAAATAGATATGAAATAAACTTTGTTATAACTAGAAGATGAACAAAACCATATAGCATGCACAGTATATGCAGGTACTTTGTCTGTGTCCATTTAATGATATACAGATGTAATACATTAGTAATTATGTTGATGACAGACAAGTAGGGATGCAGGTAAATTACATAAAGTGATTTCATACTTAAGCGATAACATCAATTCTTCTAGAGTATTTTTTTGACAATCAAAATCATGGCAAACTGCTACTGTATTAGCTAATTTTCTGCAGCCACCATCGATCTGTAAAAATGAATGATATATATGCACTTGCTAACTGCGTACACAAACAAATTCTTTACAACTAGTCACTACAGTTTTTTATTGCGTTTTCAATGTGCACAACATTTTTATGTTTCAACATCCGGGTGTGAAATGTGTTTTTATTTCTGATTTTGATATTGTTATTTAATTTAAATGAAACAACGCAGCAATACAATTAATGAATTCAATTAATTTTGCTTATTGTTAATATCTGTATAACGTTGCGATGATGAGATACGACGATTATTGCTGAAAATTGAGGTCAATATTTCATATACCTACTAACAAATGGACGTAGACTCATAAACAGCTCTGGCAACTTATCTGCTAAAACAATTATGAACTATACAAACCTGTTCAACAACACTGTGTCACCGCTTAAAGAGAGTTTAAAGATGATATAATATAATCTCATGGCTAAGTAGACAAAAACCTACGATTGAAAATGTTTCATTCGTTCAATAACACAATGATTGGGAAATAAAAATTCACTTTAGCAGACTAATCCTACAGGATTCTTAAGTCTCATTGATGCTCATTGGACTTGATGTACTTAATAATTAAAGTAAAAATATAGATTAAGATTTTTCGCCATTGTAGCGTTCACCTTTATTTCCACAGGTATATAAGTTTATGAATGATGTCTACCAAATAGATGCGTTATACGTGGACGCAGATGCATAAAATACTGTTTCAAAGACAAGCTTTTCAACCCTTCAGTGGAATAGGTGGATTATGTGCCATCCACACGTGAATACTTAATCCAAAGTTAAGAAAATAAATGAGTGAGTTTCCATTAACTATGAAACTGGTATAGAATATTAACACAAATAAAGCGGCACATTTTTGTAATGACAACGACATAATAATTGGCTTAACAAGACATTATATTTCATTTAATACTTCAGGTATTACAATTCTCAGTACGCATAATATTATGATTATGAATAAAAATTTTGTATTGATTATTATAAAAGTGACAAAATACTTGATTAAGTCGTCAGGTAGGGTTTACAACATTTGTACTTTTGCTATCACAAAAACTTTTTCTTGACTGGCAATATTTCATTTGGTCGAAGTAACCGGAAGGGCTTAAAACTTAGTTCATCAAAGAGAGTATCAGAAATTACTTGAGTATTTATTAGGTACAACGTACAATGGTATTAGGCGTTAAGAAATAGTCTCGATGTATTCCTTTGAGTTGAACCAAATTTCATTTATCCAGTAAGTGAAGGCGGAGATGTGCCTTGTTGGAATATTGTAATCGAATGAGGAAATGTGCATCATTCGATCAGATGTCAGCAATATAGTATTGCGGTGAATTCGGTGTGGCAAATCTTTTGCTCGTAGTAGTTTGTCATTGGCTTCCAAGTAATGGCATGCAGCCATAATTCGTTCATCATTTGTCTTTGTTTGGTCATAGGAATCATCCTTGATCATTCGGAAAATGTTTTTAATTTCATACGCTATGCGTCCAAAGCATGTCACCACAAGAAATCTTTTTCCTAAATGTTCGTTGATGTACTCTAAGGCTTCTTTGCATGCTGCAGCAACGATTTGATTACTAGCCAGCTTTTCAGCAGCACCTGGGTCAGATTCACTCTTAAATTTCTTTCGATCCTTGACAGTAAATCCACCTTTCTGCAGTCCTTTCAACTCCAATATAACTGTAAAACAAAAGGACAGTTCCATTTTTACGGATTTAGTTTTACTACATTAAAAGTTACGCATTTGCAACAAGAGCAAAAGCTCAAGTTTAACTTTAATAAAAAGAAATTTGGGGCTACTTGAGAAGAAGAACAACATCTAATTCTAGTGTCCGGTTACCTCAACCCAATTTAGTAAAAAGCATAATACACATTACTCATAATATATACTTTAGTATCTTGAAAGGAAGAATAAGATATTATTACATGCAATTTGCACAAGCCCTTCAATAACCGAAAACGACTTTTCAATCTGCAACCGTGCACTTAGCTATTATTCGTGCATACATTGAAGGATGATAACACGAATTTGTGAATGAACACAACAATTGCAAACCCACAATCTTCACATTCAGTCACCACTATATTTTTAAAAAAGCTGTGCAATTTAAGCAAATATTAAAGCATATATTCCTTCTTCTATGGTATTAATAAGCCTTTAATGATTTTAGCCTACACACGCATAAGTAACTTCATTAAAATTATAAAATTCCGAGGTTTTGAAAAGAAAATCTATATAAACAGTTTTGACTAGGTACGTTATTTTGCCTATGACTTCACAAGTAAAAAAGTAGAAATAATGCCAAATAAAAAGGATGGAAATCCTTCTCTTTATATAACATAAAACACAGATACTTTAAGCATGTATGCAAACGATACAACCAAAGGTTAAGTTACATCCCTGTATATACGACAACTTGACAGTCATCATACCTTTTCACGTTTCCCAACAATGGACCAAATATCATTAGTGCAAAGGATGAGTGTGCAAAATCTTATAGTCAACTCTGTTCAAGTAGGCAGCATCAGGTAATAAGTAACTATGGTAGTATCTTCATCTTCCGCAACATTATGTAGGCACAAACATAGCACGGTGGATAATATGTACTGAATATAAACTTGAAGACAGTTTAGTGCCAACAGCTACTAATACTACACCCCATTGCATAAAAACATGTAAAGATGCTTTCCCAAAAACATGTTTCGTATCTTCGACTCATTATATAATACGGAATATTAAGTATATTAAATACAACTGTGGGTACACTTGATAAAATAATGAAATGTACTTCACAATCCTTGGCATATTAATGCGCCAGGGCACAATAAGATTTTCTAGTCTAATACTATAGGGTAAACATGCGAATCAATCTACAAACTTTAATAATAATTCGTTTCAGTCGAATAATTAATGTCACTAACGGCTCGTGTAGTATATTAATAATACTTATTGGCTTAATTGGGGAAAAAACTGACTTCACTATAAGAATTGAGAGATGTGCTCGAGCATAATTTTTTCCCATATTCATTTAGTATTTTAAAAAAACAATTGAAATCGAATTAAATTTGATTATAAACTTCTTACAAATTATGATGCTTTGAATTATCATTTGACTAGAACTTGTTTTATTAAATCTCTGAGATAAAAAGGGCAACAGAAGAAATACAAGCTCCATAAAACTTGGAAAAGAGAAGTTCATTGTTCAACACGACAATTGGAATGCATATTTTAAAAGGAATTTACGAATGTGAGAGTGAGACGAGCTAGCGATCTTCAAGAAAGGAAAATGTATTATATCACACAACTCACACAAGTTGCCGCTATGATACTGCCTCTGGGTAGGCGAGATCTTTTTACAAACAAATCCAAATACAACATTCATCTAATTAAGCGAAATATTTAATAATTGAAAAGACTTGAGACGCAGAGCAAACAACTATAGTCGTCAATATGATTGCTTTAGCATATTTTGTGATCTAACATCAAATGTGTCAATGCTATTTACGATTGTTAAAAGTTGAAGCTACAAACAATAATTGAACACAGCAACTCAAAGGCAAAATAAAACAACTATTTGGTATTGTTAGTTACTAGGACAGGACAGGTTTAGTTTTTCATACAATATGCACTGCTTTACAAATAAATACCGTCCGATCTGCAGTCACATATACTACCTACCTAACATTTTTTATCGTGAAAAGGTTGGGAAGACATTCACAATGCCAATTACCGAGAACATAATTTAGTTTCCTGCGCCAATTCATGTTCAACGCTTACATACCTATCATCAGTTTACACATACACACTACACACGTACAATTTTCACTCAGTACAACGTAAAATGCCAAAGATGCACAACGCAAAATACAATATCATATCGACTAAAACGAAACCCATTCTAATTCACATACGAATTTGTGTAATAAAGTCGCTTGTTATTTTACAATATGGACCTGAAAGGAAAACTCCAATTTGCGGTATGGCAGCATCGACTCACTCTGAACTTACAAATCTTACTTACTCTATCGCCTAACAACATATTGTTATACGTACCCGTATTAAATATTTGTGTACCTACATACCTTTGTACAGTCAACTGAATTGTACTGTCATTACCGGCAGTAGATACCAATAAAAAATCCTTGCCATCTTCAAATGACCATACCAAAGCAAAGCGAGAGTTAAGCGTTTTTACTCGGCTCTGACACATTTCAGTAAAAAAATATTATTATCGCCATTTGAATCACTTGCACAAGGACAACTTAAAGTTATCAGTTCATTAAATGCGTTAAACGGTCATAGTCATAACACTGATCAAGTATCTCAACCTCACAGTGTGGTACAAGCAAGGGACATCATAAATATTGTTATTTATCATAAAAAACTTATTCTGCACCGTTGTTGCACGAACATTGTTACATTAAACGATAAAAATGGAATGATAGAAACTCGTATTTAAAAAAGCTGGGTATCAATGATTCTTACCAGTCACCGGAACAAAAATAGGATTTGGAAATAGTCGAGTCAACAGCATCACGTGTTCCATATATAAAATGAAGCAATTGGTGTCGAGTATAATTCGCTGAGGCGTCACAATTATGTCAGTCCGCATTCGTTGATTATATAACTTGGAGTACATCTAAATAAACCAAAGGGAGGACACAAATGAATTTTAAGTAATAATTGCAGGCATTATAAAAATATACACATCTACTTCTTTGATTGTACATATTTATTATGTCAACTACATAATATACCTCATATACAGGCATATCAACATCAGGAGGAACTACAGGTGGTTCTGACTGACTTGAGACTGATCCGTCTATTCGCTCTCTTACGATCACTCTAGCATTGCAAACATCTGGGCTATTTCTGTTCAGTGAAATTGGAGGTTTTTCTTCTTTCTCGTTCTTTCGAAAGTCTTCTGTCCAATAGTGATAATGTTCCTACATATTTAAACAGAATCAGCAATTCACATGATAGTAATTAGATGCATGCAATTAGACAAAAGAAATATGAACTGAAGTAGGAAGTTACACATACTCTATCCAGGCCACATTTTCTAAACCCAGGCTTCTTTGTCTTTGACTTTACAACTTTAGTGTTGTTAATGTACCCGGTGAGACCATTTGGAAATGCCACTGACTTAATAAGTGAGTTTGTCGCCAAAAAATTAACGCCAAAATCGAAGATGGATTGCAGTCTTATATATGTCTGAGCTCGATCCTAAAGTTAGGAATACAAACATTGATGCAAATACAGCTCTGCCATTTACTAAATACATTTCAATGTAACTAGTTTAAATGTATATCTCACCATTGGCCGATTTTCTCCGACATAATAATCGGTTTGCATAAGGGGAGCTGCTATGAAGTATTTGAAACCGTCCATAGTTGTGCGCTCTGGGAGGTTAATTCTTTTGACATGCAAGTCATCTGCCGTTTTCTTCACAGATGGAAAAATCGCTTCCTTATATCGGGTGACAATTGGTGAAATCTGCGTCATCAGACTTGCAAACGTTACCCATATATCATCTGGACGATACTTTTCGTTGTCCTCAACTCTCTTTTCAATACGCCTGTTAAGAAATCAAAACATTTCTAAACGTAATAAAAAAACGGAGTTAGTACTTTACATTACCATGTAATTGTAACTTGCTCGCCCAAAAATGACATATAAAGTCTCAAAATTGTCTGAAAGCAAATGAAAATGACAATTGATAATAATATACAAGTCGTTATTAAACGGGATACACAACGCAAAAAGAAACGCAGTGCTCATACACAAATCACGGTCGTGTAAAAATCTATACAAAATAACCCCGTCAACACCGGGGTGTAGCGAAACAACCAAGTTACATAATATTTAAATGTCTTAACATTTAAAATCAAACTATTGACTTATTTCGTAGTCTGTAAAGATATAATAATATAGATTAATACTGACTGTTAGTTCGACGACTTTGTACGAGAAAATCATTTAAGCTTTTTGATAACTTTCACTTGACTTTCGTATGAAACATTTGAATCGCTCATAGGCATCAGGCATTGATATTACGTATCTTCTCTTTTATGTCGGAGAAATACTAATAAGCCTGGTACTTACACCAAGACACATTGATTGGGTCAAAGGTCATGAAGAATGAGACCGATTAACCCCATCTTCGAACTTAACCTCACATTAGACCTCAATAGTATGTGTAACAAATTTGAAGTCTTTAGCTCAAACCGTTCTTGAGTTATCGTGCTTACGGACAGACGGACGGACAGACGGACAGACACACGGACAGGGTGAAATTACACAAAAACATTCTTTGTTTAATAAACCCGTTTAGTTGGTTTTGTATGCTCTTGGTTGTGAGTAGTTCAATCACTACACATAGATGGTATGGCAGTCTTTTAATGAATTTTGCTGCTTACGCTCACACTACATTGTGCGACATAATTTGTCTCTCACAGACAGACAGACAGCTTAGTCATTCACATAAAGAGCAAAACAAGTTTGCTCTTAATAAAGTTGTTAATGTTTAAGTGCTGATATTGTTTCAGCAGCACAGCATGAGCATGAGTAAAGAGTGATACGATTAAGCGAAGAAATGTGCCAGAAGATCAAGATGGTGATAAGATCAGGAAATGACATTTTTGTAGGTGCTTTGAATGGTCTACAAATGCTGAGGCTTAAGCCAACTACTCATTGCATGATGTGGGCAACTCTTAATCCAAACCTTATCTATCTACTTCAACTTCAACAAATACACATATCTGTCTGTACACTAACAATGAAGAATGTACTAATTTGATTCATTTGCTTTGATTAACAATGAGAATGGCTATATACTATGTGCATGGTCCTCTGATAATGTAAAATTTATGACTGTGTTTATACGGGCACTGCATGAGCCATTACATGTCTTTGCATGTTAAGATAAACTCACTCTTTGAATAATTGACTATTCATCGGAAATGAATTCTGCAATCAAAACAATTGGATTACTAACAATTAGTCGGCCTCTCTAACGGTTCAATTGCAATCGTCACTTTTCACATCTCTCGATACTAAACCGGTTGTCAGCATTCAATCGAACATGTTACTACATACTTTAGATTATCCGCAACTACATTATCTTTATACACCAGTACAGGTAAATAATTAATATTAACAATAAATGTCACGTAAAATAATATTCCACACTCATAAGCCTACAGCTCAGTTAATATTAAAACAGTTATGAAAGAATAACAAAAGTGTCAAGAACATTAATTATTAGCTTCAATCTAACTAAAATACTTTTGAGGTCTTTCTGCCTTTCAAAGTAGTGCTTGACTGTCTGCCTGGCCGTAAATGTTTGTCCACCTACACAAATTCATTATTCCATGTGAACCATAAATGTGGATTCCAAGTTATTGGACTTATTTATATCCTATTTAGGTTAAGTGCATTCAATAATGGTGACAGAAAATGCATTCTAAAAACATATAGAAGGCTAACAATACGTCATTATCATTATTACTAGGGTGATTCCTAAATTGGTCTTTAATATGCAATTATTTTGTAGGAAATGATAATTTATATTTTTGCTGACCGAATGCTGAAAGTTGGCCGGCCATGAGGTTGTGTCCAAGATTGTGTACAGATTCCGAGCCAGTCACAGCATACCTGAATGCAAAGAAAACGTTAAATTAAATTTATTTATTAACTAGTCATATACACATTCATGGTGGCATGAATTTTACAATGTGTGGTAGTGCAATAAAATGCAGTAAAATCTGTTGTATTTATTGTCGTAAGTTTTACTGCATGACAAATTAACAGCTACAGTATAGTGATAAACATACACATTGTACAAATTATATGTACATTTTATCACATAATACATCTTACAGTAATAATAATGTGTACAAAGGGGAAATATGGTAAACACATCAGTTAATCCGACGGGTTTAAATAATAATTGATTAATCTTGCATGCCAAAGGTGTGTTTAAAAAACATGTCATGCACATGAAAAATCTTTTCTTTAATTAATTAACTGGAATTTGTGAACGATGACTGTAAAAAATTACTTGTTGTAAGTTCACTAAAATGTACAAATATTAAGCACAAATCTTGCAAAATACGTGATTAACGCTTCTACAGAAAAACGACGTACAACAATGATACATGCAAAACACGTCCGATATTTATGAACTTTGTTCTTGGAATAAATAATGTGGTTGAAGAAAAACAATTCATCGAAAGATATAAAGCTATGAAACCTGTGAGTAAAAATCGAAGCAATATAAATAAATAAACGCAACATCTTAAAAATACCATAACGAATGCCGCGGACGATTGCAATTGTGGAGAGTTCCATCGAAGCTGCTGGATCAATTCTGTCAAATTTTCAACCACCAAACTTAACATTTCCAAGAAAAAGGCCATGAATATATCTTCATAAGATGCTGCGATTTGACTGGTTTGTTCTGTAACAGTTAAAGCATGATACGAGAGTTAGAGTTTTGTGACAATTACATGGGTATTTTTATCTTGCAGTTCTAGTTCTAAGTTGCATCATTTTATAAAATGTCCACATATTACTAATTATGTAGAGTAGAACTGTCAGCTCATATGAAAGTACCTCATATCGTTACGTATACAACTTTCCTGTTCTATCTAAGTTTACTTTTCTTGTCTCTTTCTTAA
Organism: Pogonognathellus flavescens; assembly: GCA_019776165.1. Lineage (NCBI taxonomy): Eukaryota > Metazoa > Arthropoda > Collembola > Entomobryomorpha > Tomoceridae > Pogonognathellus > Pogonognathellus flavescens. Next base: position 10,341 of record JABASD010001812.1, read on the forward strand.
ACTTTACACTTTTAAACTACCTATCTGCTAGACTATGCAACTATATAAACGTGTATGGCATTAGGTACATGCAGTTTAAAAGTGCCAAACACACATCAAGGTCTTTTTTCGTTTGCTGAAAAGCAAGAAAATACAGGATATCTGACCATGTTATAATATTACGGTAGAAGAAAGCATAATAGATGCTTGCTGTAAATCTATAAGCAATGATAAAGTAAGTGTGTAATATAATATTACACAATAATACCAGCGCACACAACATCCAATACTTCTAGTAAGTGTTTGAAGTATCTGGATGTATTGCATCGTGTGGATGATATACCCATCCCCAGAGCCAGGATATGTAGGTATACCCAACCACTTGCAGATTTTGCATTCAGGAACCCAAACCAACAATTTTCTTACAAATTTTCATATTGTTGTCCATATTAACTTAACGTATTGAAGCCTACACGTTGAATAAAAGCATTTTACTTTTGTATTTAAGCTTACAGGTCGAATTACTAAACTATTTTGGAATTTGTACTACCTACATATCCTGGCTTTGCCCATCATCTATAAAATCCGATTCTAGTATGTGGATTACACACACAAACAAACATAGCACGTAAGAGAAGATAAATACGTAAGATGCAAGTCGAGTATAAAGAGAGAGCCGAGTATGAGTCAAGTTGGACTAGACTTAGTAGGTAGGAAACTGAACAAAAGAATAGATATGTTGATTATATAATAGTTACACCAGGAGATATGAAGGAACGAAAGAAGGAAGAGCTGTGTGTTGAATCCTATTGTCTCTTAATGATTTTTTCATCATGACGGCCAATGAACTTGCCAATTTGAAGGGGAAAAGATCATCATATCGCATCAGTTCATCTTATATATCATACGTGAATCATATAAAGTACAGTAAAAACCATTTTCTGCACTACTCTCTCACGACTCAAACACAACCACTGGTTTCGTTGACACAATAAGGTAAAATCCCAAGGATTGATTTGTTAATAAAATGCATTTTATATACCTGGGTAGTCTACATATACTGACATCGACGTTTGTGCGAAATACAATAATATAATCATTTCATACATCGAGATATTCCCAACATCTCGCCACCTAAACACAAAACTCAATCCCACAATATTTGCATAGCTACACGACAACCCTCCTTTCATGTTCTTTGAAACCATCCTAGTGGTAACTCTCAATAATATATAGTGGTGTGCCGACCAGATTATATGAGTCCATAATATCGTCTATATTATCACCAACACAATTCAATATTGTTACAGGTTGCATACTTCATATACAGGGTCTACATACCATTACTATACAAGCCACAATAAATTCCTTTCTTCTATTCTATATGTAGGACAAAATTATAGAAACATAACACCTTTACAAAGCTTAAAACTGAAGTCACATTTTTGATAATGAGCAAGATCACTTCTTTCAATCCGATTTAGAAAATATTTTACAAAATATAATGCTTCATATTAGAACTACACGAGAATAATATATTATCACAAAAATAAAAAAGCTTAAAATATTAACTTCTAAGTAAAATATTTATTTAGGTAATTAAATTTTAAATTGAAGTAATATTCTATGTAAATGAGGCAGTCCGACATACCTTCTAAATTCATAATTTAATAAAATTGCACTTCGCTAAAAGCCTTTCTCATTGGAAATATTTTCGTTTGGTTTTTGCTTTATTCACAATAATTGAATCCATCCTTCGTGACATAATATATATTATGTCATGGTATTGACGCTCAAATCAAATGATACACAAATGTTATGCAACAACAATTTTGCTAATTTTATGACACTTATTATTCACATGCATTTCCTGTACAAAGGATGTAATCCAGATCATAGCTCCCTAGATTCACTAGTAGTACACTACTCACTCGAGTTCGCCCTGTCCAGATCCATCATGTAAGTACATCATCAATCACGTTATTTTATGCAAACTTTCACTGTTCATCTACTTACAAAATTTTGGGTTTGCGTGATAATTACTGCATTAATGCTACAAATCAAATAGTTGATAGACATATTAATTGCAACGTTGAAAAGATGCACATCAGTCTAACTCCTTGTAACCTCATCGCAACTATTATGCTACCTGTAAAATGACTAAAAACAGAGTTCTACCTACCCCTAACGAAAAATAAATTATTTAAATATATTTCTTTACGTAGGCAACTACTTTTCTAATAAACAATTTTTTGTAAAAACCATTTCTGCTTAATATTTCAAACAACCTTTCTGTTACCTACACAGAATGAATGGGTCAGTTGTTATTCACTTTGCAGTAGTAGTGGCAGAGTAGCACGGTCTAACCACACCCACAGTCAAGAATCTACTAATTAAGCGGAACAAATGATGACATGAAGATTTTCATGGCACTTTAAGTAGTTATTATAGCAGACTTTGCTAATAACAATGAGAACAAAACATGAAGACTGTTTGTTCCGTTTCCTCCCAAAGAGTAAACTTTAAAGGAAATAAGATAATCTCTCATGCAATTATTAAATGTTCTACCTAATAAATGCCTTAAAGCAATCAAATGACCCATATAGCGACAACCAAATGACTGACAAAGCTAGCAAATTAGAATATAAACGTCAAAATAACAATTTCTACTCAAAAAATTCTCACATAATTTCATACATACATAGATATTTACTGTACATAATAGATTGGAACTTTAAACGAGTCTTCGTTTATCGTACATGTATAAAAATGTAAGAAAATAATGTCACAAGAGCCATAAATCTAGCAAATATGATATGCAATAAAACGAAAGTTTGTCTCATTACCACAAAGCACGGTTAATAGCAGCATGTACTGTTTTGCAAGAGAAAAGCACACGTTTAAGATTGTTAGTCTCAATTTTGTTTGGATTTAAGATTGCATCATGAAAGTTAAGCAAGGCAGAGACAAAAAGAGCTAAACGGAGCATTGGGCATACGGGATGGAATGCAAAGATGAGACTGATTGTGGGCATAATACACGAACAATAAAAGATGAGACGTTGAGAGCGGAGTCAGAAAAAGAAAAGACTCCGTGTGTGCCGTGCCAGAGAAGACGAGAAGAGTGTGCGTCCTTGTGAAGGTGAGCTGAGTTGATTACGATTACCTGCTCCGCTTCTGCTTCATCTAATCTCGACTTACTACTTTGCTTACCACTTCTACGTTACCAGAAGAGTTTGCATTGCTTGACCAACAACACATCTCTGCAACCACCACTACTACTCACGGTCACAATTAGCTGCACACTCACTCACTTGACTACTGAACTGCATAGAGATGAGATGAGCTCATCTCTGAACTTTCAATACTACTCTAAATTCTCCTATGTGAAGAATACATAGGCCAGAGCACAACCTACTAGAAGTACAAGTACAACTATGAAGTAGTCATACCTACAATACGTGCAGGAATATAAAATTATCATTATCATAATAATATTGGTTTTTCCTACGTAGGTACAAGACGCCTAATACTACACTTACATTATTAAATATTTAACGCTCAGGCTTTTCATGTTTTCTATCGTATAGATGATTTTCATATTAGCATTTGCGTCGTAGACAATCACAGCACATCAATCTCTTCAAATCAAACATAGTATTTAAACTGAGACTGTCTAAAACAACAAGGGAAAATTGTTGGTCCCACAACCGATATTTAATTTTGCCATTCTACCTTCTAATTCCAAGTTAGGAAAGTAACTTTAACACTCTGAGGAGATGAAATAACAACAAAATAATTTGCCTGGCAGATATTTTCCCCATTGAGTCAAAATAAATAAAACGAGTAATTCTTCAATCTGTGGTTGTCTACAGCGTGTAATGTTGTTTTAAGATAATCTCACATATGTCAGTGCTGCACTCCCACTCCCTGTTATTGAATGTTTGATTGTAGTAGTTGGTATACATAAGTAGTACCTACTTATATCTGTAATTCTAAAATACGAAAAAGAAGCTAAACTACATTTACATTATATGCTTACAGTATTTCAAAATGCTAAGCTTAATAAATATTCCTGACTCCTAGCTGTTCACTATACAAAGTACAACTTCTACATGATAATTTCGCCAAGCCTGTTGCATATCTGTTGTTATTCTTTCAAATTGTCGACATTATAAAGTGAATGCAGCGACAATGACCTATGCAGTTTCATAGTCTTCGTTTTTGTAATGCATGACAATAAACATTGGCAGTTACACTGGTTGCAATCATTTTACGTTAACATGCTACATGACTCTCTGCATAATATGTCACTTCAACTTCAAACGCGCACTACGCTACGTATACTCCATGTAGCGAAAACCACAATTCAACGTTTATGTACGATAATCTACATAATAAAATAAGTGAACATACACATGTTCATACATTATTGTATTTATAAGCTTAAAAACATTTACAGGTGCATCCAGCTCTATAAATATTAAAGCGCGTAATTGTCAATGCAATAATGTTTTTCTCACTGACAACTGATAGACAGTAGTAGAGTCAGTTGTGCTTGTGACATGCAAAAAATGTTAAGTGAGAAAATGACTCACATAGAGCAACACAGCATTTGTAACAAGAAACAACATTGCGTTGCCACAGACGCCTAGACGGTTTCTTTGTCAAACTCGAAAACCCATAATAAGTTACACCAATGGAAATAAATATTGTGAATGCAATAACAAAGATTACAGCTAGTTAGTTAGTTTTCTAATCTAATGAGTTTATCTTCCGAGTCACTGTAATTTTAACATTTCGCTAGCTACAGAATCTAAGAATAAGATTGATTTACACCAAACTGTATCTCGAAAGAAAAAATATAAAATTTATATAAGTGCAAGCTCCTGATCAGTGAGCATATACTTATAAAGAATCATGACGACGATATTTTGCAATTCAACAGTTTTAATACCACATACACAAAAAATATAAATATTTTTGTATTATTTATAAATAAAATGAATGAACATGCTGCTAAATCATCAAAGAAAGCGCTCCGTTCAGAATTTTCCGTTACGAAACATTTTAATGAATTAGTTTCGTAGTCATTATCACTCATTGTCAGTTTAAATAGATGAAACATCAGCCAATCATCTTTTCATTAAAAAGAAGAATTAATATTGTAACAAAAATCTTTCTATATGAATATAAATTTGTCAAAAAAAACCTGACACTTTTTGTATTTAAATACGACATACTCTTATGCTACGACCTTATGTTTCACCTATGCCTTTCAATCTAGATTAAACAGAAGAACCAAAGTTAACACTATATAGCAAGTGATAACTGCGAAGTAACGAAGTAGACTAAAATCAAGCAAGGATTCAAGCGCTAAACTAATGTAAGTTTTGCACGAAATTGTAAAGAACTTCTACATAGCAAACTATAGGAATGCAACATGAGACACTAGGTATGTGAAAGTAATGTTCGTACTGTTTCCTGTTAACACTTAAACAGTATAGAGTCACGTCACGACAACTACTTCGACTTCTTATACACAGAATGCATTTGCAATTGGAGTCTTTCTGACAATGAGTAGAATAACAAGGTAGTTTTCCATGTGTTTTTTGTAGTATGACACATGAAATCCTTTCACGGTAAACAATTGCAGAGAAAATTATTATACGTGTGTTTTCAATGTGGTGTAACTACTTGGAATATGGCAATAGAATTCTTGACGTGAGGTCTTTGAACAAAATAATTTGGCATTGCAATGCAAAACAATGTCATTTCTTGCAACATTTATTAACACACTACACTAGGCGCCCAATGAATCTGCTAGTAAGTTTTTATATCTGACATACATCATCAACCACATTGATTGAAGTGGAACTTAATACCTTTCTCAGTTCGAATATCTAAGCAGATAAATCAACCAAACGCCGAATAAATAATTTGCCACAACTGACGCCAGTCGATTTACAACAAATGTTATTGATTCAAATCATCGGATCAAATATTTTGCTCTTCCTACTCAAATTAAAAAGAAAGAAATAACTACCTATGAATTCTGAACAAAATTAAGAAGAAAGGACGCAACAATAAAATTTATAAGCCAAGTGTAACTATTATAGAATTGTAATCGAATAGACGTACGGAAACTTGCATTAGTAATCATTAGTTTAATACTGAATAAACTGATCTTACTTTCAACATCCAGGAGATGCAAAATATACATATTCATTGTGGCAATTTGCATCAATCTGTGAAATTTGACTCTAGCGGTATCCTGGATGTAACTTGTGAAATATACGAGTGTTTCTTCCGCGACCTCCATTATATCATCAGTCCTTGAAAAAAAAACTCAAGTTAACAATGCAAAAATAACTGTTGAATAGATTTATTTACTCCTTGTAACAAGGGAATAAGCTTAATGGTGAATCAAAATAAAACGCAACGAATTTCATACCCGATCTTGGTGTAAAACTTTCCTATAAGATGAAGGTAAGAGATATCAAATTTATGCAATCGATCTGCTGAACTTAACTCGCTTAAGTGCTCTTTCATTGTCTGTGGTATAAGAACAAATGCAGGCACAGGCTTGGGCATACAGGAATAAATCCATCTTTCTTTTCGTCCATGCTGTTTTTTATCCGACCACTTTGAACGGTAATACCACGAGGACATATACATTTCTCTGTACTGTAACATAAATTGTTTTCAGTTTAAAATTTTCAATCCAACACAAGAAAGCAAATGATATGATAAATAAATTATTTGAATTAAAGGAGCTACCTTTAAACTAACATTTTACTTTTACATACATCACACAAAAGGAAATAAGTTTTTTCAGAAAAATTATAATTATGACACTGTTTTGAACATTTCTACAATATCTTTATATCTTACAAACATTCTACCAAAAATTAGCACACATATCCCATTTCCACCAAAAGCAGTAATTTTTGTTTAAAAAGTTACAAATTTTCGTCTATCCAGATAACTATCTATAATCATGTTCCAAAACCACCTCCAAATGAAACCGTAGATACGTCCATGCACACTACAGATATAGTTAATACATTGTTTGCAGTTTATAAGAATATTTAGACCATACAAAAGCCGTTCATTTGATTGATTAGTAGAAAACCTAATCAATTATGCGTGATTACAACACAATTGACAGTTGGTACAATTTTTTAATAATTAGTGCACTTACATTATACAGTCGTACATGATTTTACTATAAGAGCAGTTTAGAAAAACAATTGAAACAAAAAACAATGCTACCATAGCTGATCTCACCATTTTATAAACTTGATCATAAATATCGAGTAACTGATGGCGACATCCATCCGATGGGTATTTCGCAATCATAGCTCTAGTATTGTAATAAACATTACTGATAATGTCGTTCTGAAAGTGGCAAAAAAATGAATTACAATTTTTGTAACTATTTTAAAAGTAAAAGACATTTGTATTAATAAACTACCCTGTTAATGGCTATTTGTGCCAACTGTGAATAAGCCCTTCCTTTGTATGGAAATAATCTTCGGGAAAACTCGTAATTCCTGAAAATGCAATAAAATATTATGTGGTTGTATACGGAATATAATGTAAAAAAATTAAGTCATTTGCTGGCTTACTCGCGAGCTTGATAAAGATGCCCTGTGGTTGCGAAGTACCGATGCAAGTCCCCTAACCAGATGTATATTTTCGCCATAACGGCTATGCCATGATGTGTCTCAGCTGCAACACGAGAGTATGAATCTTCGCTTAGGTCAGTTACGATATCTTGCACCACCAATCCGTAATTTACTTTGAGTATATTAATGAATTCGCCAAAACATTCTATTCCCTGTAAACCATACATTGCTAAACTTACAACACTGCACGAGTTAATACATACAAGTTGGTAATACATTATGGTCGTCATATGGAATCATTCTTGATTTACATACGAACAGACATAAGTACTAAAAATAACAGAACAACGTACATTTAAATTGAAATTGCAATTAACAGGTGTTAATAAGTTACAACAAGAAAATAATTTTTTAATTGATTAGATACTTTGAATAAAGATTCATTGACGAGATTTGAAACACAATTTAATGTCATTAGTAAAATCACAATACAAAAAGGTAATGGCAAGGAGTTGATATATTTTAATACCTTATTCAATATCCATTCAAAATAGGTTTCAACTGTCTGTCTTTCGACTAAATCAACAACAGAATGTCTCAATTTCCGCAAGACGCATACGCATTGATAGTATCCTGCTAGCCAAGTTTTTGTACTGATATCTTCCGCGCTAAATACCACCACCGATTCTTTCAAAATATGTTTCGTCACATTCTCAAGTATCTGACTGTTTTGGAATAATAATATTATAACCGTTGTACTATATTCAAAGAATAATAATATTGTAGAGTTAATTGATAAGTAATCTGACTTACCGCAAATTGACAATACAATTCCAATCATCAAACAATTTATCCGGTTGTCGGTAATATTTCATCAGGCAATATTCTACACTGGCAAAATAATTTGTCCACTTTTCCAATTTGTCTTTCACATTCAAGTCAACAGCTACTATTTCGTCATAAGTCAAAATAGTAAATCTGCAAAGAAAAAAGTCAAGCATTTAGCTCTCAATCTTAATGACTTCGTCACAATCACATACTGAGTTTCATGCTCATAATTAGAGAATAAAAATATTAACTAAACTTTATGAACTGATAATATATTGAACAGTACTATATTGAAATCTGCCTAGTATAAAACATAAACCGAAACTATACCAAGATAGATTTAAAAGAGTAATTCGGTAGTACTTTTTTCGTGGCACAATTGAATTGCTTGATCTGCTCGACTTCTGGCTTTGAGTGCGAAAAGAATCAGAATGTGAATGTGATGATCCAGTTGATCCTTCTTCCGAGTGTTGAGCAGAAGAACAAGAATCTCTTCCTTTCCTTATAATTGATAAACACATACTTTTTAATACGATTATAATACATATGTTTTTTGCACAAATGCTTCAAGTCATAGTTCATAGAAAATGTAAAACATAATTCAATATGTACCTTTGATCACAATTTCGTGGACTTCGAGGGTTTGCGCTTATGTTGGCGCTTCCACTGCGTGGAGAGCTAGGGTGACTATCGGTTCCGCGAGCATTCCGAATTCGAGGGTAGATGCTTAAACTGGAGGTGGTGCCTCCACTGTGTGCAGAGCCAGGATGACCATCGCTTGCGCGAGAAGTCCGACTTCCAGGGTTTGTGCTAACACTGGCACCTCCACTGCGTGGGGAGCCCGGCTGACTATCGCTTGCGCGAGAAGTCCGACTTCGAGGGTATGTGCTTACACCGGGGCTTCCACTGTGTGGGGATCCAGGTTGACTATCGCTTGAGCGAGGAGTCCGATTTCTAAGGCTTGTATTTACACCGGAGCTTCCACTGTGTGGAGAGTCAGGCTGACTATCGCTTATGCGAGGAGTCCGACTTCGAGGATTTGTGCTTAAACTGGCGCTTCCACTGTTTGGACTGCCAGGTTGACTATCGCTTGCGCGAGGAGTCTGACTTCGAGGCTCAGAAAGTCTTCCACTAATGTTGTTAGACATAATGAATTAACTTCGGACCATCTGCAAAACCAGTGTCAAAAATTAGGATTTAGAAAGCCTAAAAGAGAAACGGTTCCGTATAATATTTTAGTATTAAAGTGCCCATGGCCCATGCACTTATCTAATTGTCAGTAGGTCAAACTTCAAACAACCAGAGATGAACTAGCAAAAATGCACCGGAAAATATTGATCATTTTGTATAATAATGTTTACTAATAAACCCTCACAATTAAGTTCACAATCATACCACCTGCCTTTTACAACTATTGTACTACAACACTTCATCAAATTATTATTATTAATTATTTACAATATCTTTATGAATGTTTAATGTTTCCTTATGAATGAAACCTATACATTCAACATTCCGGACTGGTGACTGCGTGGACAGCTAGAGACGTACTAACTAAAGATTTTTCTTAGTTTACTAAAAGTTACCAATTTATTTTTAGCCAACTAATTAGTTAACTACAAATTTTAGTCTTATGTTGTATGTACACGAAAAATTGGCAGAAAACTTACGCTAAAATCAAGCAAACGCTCACTAAATTTGCGTGTATCTCAAAAAAAATTCAAATTTCTTTCTTAGAAAATTTTGGCGAAATAACTAAAAATTACTTTGACTAATTTGACTAAAATACTTTAGTCCATTAAATTTTTAATAAATTAAATTTTTTAGTAAACTATTTTTTTCAGTAAACTAACTCAAAACCAAAAAGTGGCTTCATTCTGGTTGATTCCTCTAATGGTCAGCCAGTTATTTAGTTTGAGTTTGAATAATTAGTAACTTTAGTTTACAAAAGTCTTCAGTCAGTTCGTCTCTAGGAATGAGGAAAGACTCTCGGTCGTCGTACAACCAGAAATGTTGAATATCAAATGAGCAATATGTTGTATGTTTGCAGTTAGTACCGGTGACCGGCGGCAACGCAAGGTCCGTGCTGTTTAGTTGTTTTGTTACAAATACAAAATATGTTGTTTGTATGTGCTAAGGAATTCAAAAATACTGTTAAAGGATAGTTCTTTGATATAGTTCTTTGATGTGAGATGCAAGATATGCAATCAACCATGTATATATAAATACGGACTTGTTGAATAATTTGAGAATGAATGAAAAATAATGACTTACATCATTTGTCAGTCCGTTACGAGAGATTTAATCTGGATCCTGGAGGTGAGCACGGAATCTCAATCAACAGTCAATATGAGAAGGAATAATATAATTGATTATTAAAAGCATACAGAAAATAATTATGAATCAAAATGTATAAAATTGTAGAGCGGAAAATCCAATAATCGAAAGACGGAAAGAAGATCTGGACTAGTCAGTGACTAGAACTACACTGCGTGAATATTATGCTGAACTTTTGCTCCGTTCTGAGTTCCGAGACTGCACTGATCTCCGTCGTTCGTTAGGCAGTTCCGTGCATGTCCTCCTCTTAAAGGTCTCTCTCGCAACTAATTCATGTTTGACAACTTTCTGCTGAATTACCAAGGAGGAACAAGGAGAACTACACTTTTAACTTGTATAGCGTTGCACTTTATTTTTCTTCGATCTTAGTAATTACTATTTTATTACATTTATATTGGTGCATTCAACTCTAATTGTAACAATTGAACATATAATGTATTGTAAGTTTGATAAGTAATGCAGTAATGCAGATAACTACTAATCAAAGGCGTATTTAATATCTACGTATGCTTATCTTATGTTACCCCACAGATTTTGGGAAAAGAGGCAAATTGAGAAATGGTTGTTACCGATGGCCTTAAATTAGCACATTTTTCTCTGAGTCCAGTAGTAAACTTGATAACAAATCTTATAATAATCCAGTCTACAGTTAAAATGTTTAAGAATTGTAATATTATTATGATCGAGAAATATTAATAAATAAAGTTCTGTCAATAGAGAAGCCACCAGTCTACAGTTAAAATGTTTAAGAATTGTAATATTATTATGATCGAGAAATATTAATAAATAAAATTCTGTCAATAGAGAAGCCACCAGTCTACAGTTAAAATGTTTAAGAATTGTAATATTATGACCGAGAAATATTAATATGACAGCAGTATAAATAAATTTCTGTCAATAGAGAAGCCAAAAATATGCGTTTGCAAAAGGTTTTTATTTAAAACATACACACAACATCTATTCATACATCACGTTTAACTATATGTATGCAGGTATGTAACATTTTATTGGTAAAGCACATTGTGCGAGGATAGGGAAGGTAGGCTTTTAATTTGTATACTGACTTTGCTTGGACACATTTTTCTCAATAAGAACATTTAACAAACACAATATGTAAAACGCTGCAGTTCTAAAAGTGATAAATAAATGCTTATTGAGAATCACTCGGACTTAGGATGACCACTGGTGATCTTTTTCTTCTCCAATTCCTTTTTGCATTCCGCATGCAAATTGTTCAAATCAAAAACAGTGATTATGTTCTCCTTATTGAAATGAAACTTGATGACTTTGCCTTTGGTGTCAACCACGGGTCTGTACATACCCGCAGTACCATTCTTGAACAAAATGATAGTAGGAAGTTGTTTTGACATGGAAGAATCCGAAATGAAGTATTCTTCTCCAAGCTCTGGGATTCTGCTCAGGTCAACTTTTCCAAACTTCAAATTCTCCAATGAATATCTACATTAATAATAATCCAATTAAATACGTCATTTACTACATTTTGTATGCTAATCTTCGTAGAACATTTGGTGTCCGTTATACATAATAATGGGTAGTTTCTACATTTGCAGGTTAAGTAGATTCTAATTTGAAAAATGATTTCGTAATAATATGTCAATTCAACTCTTCCTTTGTAAAGCGAAAATAATATGTTTGTTTGCTTTATAACAAGATTAATAATATATAGAGTAAGTAATGTTAAAGGTTTACATTGCCGAAAGCTCCGCATAAACAGAAGCGAAGTTCACACACGATGGGTTCCAGGCTGTGTAAAATTCAACGATCCAAGTATTTTTCTTTTTCGCCATTTCTTCTTTGAAGCCTTGACTATCCCGGAAGTAAGTAATGTTTTGAGGACCAGAATAGCTAGGCTGTGGCAGTAATAATCCTTGCACTAAATATGATCAAATCCATTGAATATAATAATTAACTATTTGTATCAATGTGTGTGCTGAAGCTGAAGAAATTGAATACAACATTAAGAGTTTGCCCTCACAAAATGTTACACACACAAAATGTTAAATAAAAAATAAGAAGCAAATTATAAAAACAACATATTTCTTTTGAAGTATCGTTTATTTTCAAAATGTATTTGATATTTGTACTGCACGGGTGGAATACTTTCAGTATCCTAGTAACGACGTTACGAGGGCACTAGCGAGGAGGGAGGGCGCAGAGAAAAATTTTTAAATTTGTCGGTCGCCGAAGGCGGCCGACAAAATTATGGGCCTCGAAAAGAGGAAAAAAGAGAAAAAAAGTACTGATTTTTGCTAAAGTCAAGTCCTCCTCGGTCCACAGTCGGCTCGGAGGGCGCTGATTTCGTTACAAGGGCGCTTAGAAACTATTCCACCCGTGATTTGTAGAATGAAATCCGCCCAGAAATTATAATTTGAAATTGCAACTTACGTAAGACGAAAACTAAGTAGAGAAGTCCATATGGTTTGTAAGCGAAGAACCATAGCACGGCATTCGCAACCTTACAATACATGAAGGAATTGCCTACATAGGCGACCAGGGTGACAGATCCAGTTTTGCGAGATCGTATCATTACAACCATCAGAAGAAGAAACATTATTTCCGTTTGCCGCATCTCCATTTCACAATCTCCGGCAAATACCATGGAACATAATGGTGGTATTACTTTACACGTGAGAAATGACAAACTTAACAGAAAATTGACAATGTAGTAGGGGTGAAGAAGTTCGCCAGCATCGCTAAACATGCCCATCTCTTTATAAAAGTTTTTACAGGCAATTTCAGGATCTGCAAAACAACAATCAACCCAAAACTTTAATTAGAGCTACTGCTGCCACCATTGGGGCCCTGGGCCGCTTCGTCCGCGTCGTCACCCCTTGGTTGTCTAGGGTACTGAAAATTGCGATTGACTGCACTGCCGTCGTTGTTATTAATATCTTCAGTGAAAAACTCCGCGTGGTTTAAAGTCAGTAAAATTTCGTAACTGACAACTAGCAGGATGATTAGAAAGATATCATAATAAATTATATCAAACCAACTCATTTTAGAGCAATAACATTTAATTATCAAAACGAAATAAAATAATAAAATCAAAGCACTAAGAACAAACTACACTGCCGAGAGACGACGACCTACTACTGACTACCGACTGAAGCTACGAAGAAGAAGTGGAGGCTGACTTTTACTACGAGACTACGACGAATTCAAGCCGTCCGTCGGCCGTCGTACTTCTCTGTTGCTGCTGCTGCCTGTGAGAAAAGCCGGTCGCGCCAGCAGCTCTGGCTCCTGCACTTCGCTCTCTCAACTAATTCATATTTGGCAACTTTCTTAAGAAATGGCAAGGAGAACTACACACTTCGCCTGTTTACACTTTAAGTGACTGGAGAGTGTTTACTATTCACAGCTTACTTCGTCCGTGTTCTCTTTTGTAACAAACTAACCAAAAAACTCGATAATTCTACATTTCTTTCTACCTATCTCTTTAATTGCAGTTAATAATCGGAAATGATTAATATAGGTGTGGTTATGATATAATGATAACTGAAAAACAACAAATCTGACCATGACACTAACCAATGATGAGATGATATTCCAGTGTCCAGTAATATTATAGTCATATATATTACAGAGTATTACACTGTTAAAGTAAGCATAAGCAATATTTAATATTATGAGCAAAACAAAATATATAATCGTGGGTTAAGTTATATGAAATAATAGGCGTCTTCGGTAAAGCAGCAGGGACGGACCAATGTCAAGTTTAAAAAAATCAATTTTCAAATTACACAGTCAACTTTTTGTTCAGCTCATTATTAAGCATTGATCTGGTGTCAAGAGTAATGAGAATGATGAACGAGATTTTTATAAAATATTGTTTTCATGTGAAATTGAAGTTTTATACCAAAAGACTAGGTGTTATAGTATGTCTAATATTTTTTGGACAAATATTTTCAATGGAGAATGCGTGAACTGATTTTAATTTCGAATTGTTTCAAACTTGACATACGTAGCAAGCATTACAAGCATATAATATTGCATGCAGTACATACAGTAATCAAGTAAATGACCTGGGATGGACCAACGTCTTTACCATGTTTCTTTTCTTTTCAAATTTCAAATAAATAAATGACATAAGCAAAATGAAGTATTCGGTGGAAAGTGAATAAGTTTTGGGCGCATTCAATCGTTGTCCCAGTCAGTGGTCAGGTATGAATGTGGACAGCTTCGACATGACCTACATATCGGTCAGCTAGCTAACAGTCCATTGTCTATTTACTGTGTTTACACTTACTAACAAATAAACAAAACCAACTATGACCTATATTATAATTATACACAAACATAATCATACATGATACTTGATACACTATTTAAGCAACTGAAATAACGTCATAATATTATTATTTAGTTCTACATGGTGAAATTATACAAAAAAACTTCGTTGTTTAATAATGAATCTAAACATTGAACGAAGAATAGTCACTGTTAGCAGAAAATAGCTACAATAGCTAGACACTAGATGTAATGAAATTGTAAATGTGAAAGTGCAAATTATAAACAAAACAAGTGTTAAAATACAAATTGACGTATTGCATGCTGTATGTACATAATGTACAATACAATAATATAACAAAAAGGTCTGTCTTTCGTTAATAGTCTCATTTGTCATTACAATAATAGTATACAAATCATATAACAATTATTATTTATTATAATATAAACAATAAATAGAAAAAAGACTGTGTTAATTGATGTTTTATACTACATACTAAATATTGAAAATGATTTTAATAATTTACCTTAATTTACAAAGGTTAAACCGATCAGGATCCCCACGTAAATGTTGCAAGCCAGAATCGGGGTAAAACTTCTGACCTGATCTTTTCCAGCTACGCAAACAACCTGCAAAAATCCTGCAGTACTGAATATACTGAATGCTGAATGAATGTTGAAGATGAAGAATTATCTGAAAACCAAAATTAGTAGTTGGATCTGTATCTTGTACTGTCGCTAAATCACACCTTTATTATGTTGTGCATATTTTAACTAATAATTACCTCTTCTCCATCCAATAAGCAAACACTACTCGGCAGTCGGCACACGTCAGGTCAGTAAGACTCACAATAAGACTAGAAGACTCTTTTAGCTCAACTTCTATTAAATTACGGAGTTTTCATAAACAGCATGCTTCGAACACCAAGGCGCGAGACTGCCAACTAACTCAGCTCACTCTTTAGGTTACCGTAACCGTAAACGTTACACAGTTTAGCGTATTCAAAGCATTTTCGTGTATAAGCTGTCATTCATAACTACTTTACACAACTAACATGGTTAACTTTTCAACATTTAACACTACAGTGAGTGAGTCCATCTTTATGGTTGAAAATAAATGTTCTAACTACCTCTTATCCTATGGGTTTATCTTTTATACCTGGCGCCTCACATCTTTTACTGCTTTTTTGAATGACAATAATAAAATAAATACAAAATAATCATGAAAAATTAAGAACGTAAAACCCATAAAAGTGTACTCGAAATTTTTGCTTTAATCATGATGGTCAATAGTTGTTACCAAAAAAGGGCAGGTAAGGGTAAGGCAGCTAAGGCACACAAAACTTGAAAATAGGCCGGCAAAAAGGCACTAAAAACTAAATGTTTTACACACAAGATTTATATTTAGTTCTTATTTTTTATCACTAAAATAGAAAATTTGATAACGTATAACCCAAAAGGCCATAAAAGACGTTATTTTTTTAACCATTTTTAGGCATTTTCTATGTATGCTGCTTCCAAGGATTCAAAATAACCAAAACTCTGCTTTTTTGGGCGTTTTAGGTGTGTTTCTAGGCAGGGTCTAGTAATTACAAAAATCCAATCATATTTTTTTACCAAATACCATATACAGCTTTGGTGTAGGTAACTTTGTGCTCAAAGATGATCCAAATAGACATTTTATGCACAAAAGTGAGTCAAAATGGTCATTTTATGGGCAAAAATGGTAGAAATAGGCTCCCTAAGCTCAAAACGGCCAAAATAAGCAAAATAAAGCTTCGTATAGAAAATTCTAATGGGTAATATTTTGGTTTACAAACTCTAGGACCTCATTGAAATGAATAGGTTGAGGTTGAATAGGCATTCGACAATTTGCCTGCCTATCAGTCCTCTGGGCATTACTCGGACTTGCATGTTTGCGAAACAGGGAAACTTGTACAAGTAAATGTGCCAAAAATTGACAACACTTGTTCGAAAACATGTTCTATAAAGACAGTGAAAACCATGTGAAAACCAAGAAGCATTACATGAAAAAATTCTCATTATATTGAAAAATGAATCATAAATGCCAAACACATGACCCTAAAATCACAAAACTAGTTAAATTAACCAAAAAAGCTCCAAGTTTGTAAAAACAAAAAATTTCGAACAAAATGCCAAAAAAGTCTAAACATGTAAAACAGGTGACAATAACTTCTGTGTGTCAGCTAGTTTGGGGGTGAGACTTGGACATCCAAAAAAGTATTGAGACACTAGGTAAACGCAGTAAAAGCTTTCATAATATCTGCATGCTAGTTTTTACTGTGAAAACAAGTCTCTCAATACTAATGGCTGTACTCTCTTCTATTGCATAAATTATATGCATGAATGATTTGAAGAATTATTAAAATAATATGCGGAATATAAAGTAGGTAAGCTTACATATAATAATACTAATAGTTTAATATTTAAGCACTTTAGTTGAAGCTTCTGCTCTTTCCCCTACAGCAAAAAAGGAACTCGTTAGCATTACGCAGAAAATTATATATAGTTATACATTTTTTTGTGGACTAAAAGGAATGTACTGGAACTAGAATATTGAGTTGCATTATTTTATATATGAACCGTTAAGTTATCTGTATTTTAAAGCTGCTGTATGATGAAAATTTTATGAATGAAGGAATGAACAATCAATGTACTTCTTCAAACCGCATTAATATGAAAAGGATCAAAACTATGAAGATTCTAAATAAAAATTATTAACTTTTTTATTCATTGACTGCACAATCAACATTAATGGACAAAGTCCAATCACTTACAAATGTATAGAATCAAATAAATCGCTAAACAATCGATAAGAAAGCTTCTATCAAATTTTAACACATTTACTAACAGCGTGAAAACTGAAAATATGGCTAATCCGCTGTACTTCGTATAACAATATTTTATTATTATTTTTATTATGCTTACTTAGCTAACTTTAATTGGAATTAGTTTGAAAACGCTGACTTCTTTTTTATGGCGTTTTTATCTAACTGTTTAGTGCCTAAGGCTATACAACTCATTGAAAATGCATCGTTAACACATATTTTGAATGATTAATATCAGTTAGTATAATTCCTTTACTTTGCCAGTGAAAGGGTTTCATACATCAACCTACATTACAATAAAATCAACTGATTACTTTCTACATTCTTATTACATCCTTAATTCAATTTCAAAAACGATTTAACAATTAAAGCAAACTACAGATCGTGATTTGATATGAGTGAGTGCCATTACTTTTCCACTCATCATTTTTACTTTAGTTACAACCAAATTTTCTTCACAACAGTATCATTATCATTAGAGGTTAGTAATATAACAATTTTCTAAATAAAAATATTTAGACAAGATTTTATAATGATGCCCTAATACCTAACAATCCCTCCAAATGTCCATTGGGTTTGACGAGAGCGGTAGACAAAATTTTTATTCAGAAAATTGTTATATTCTTAACTTCGACGGGGAATGATGAGAATACTGTTGTCTAGGAATCTTGATTGCTACTGTAAGATGTTTATCTGTTGTAGATCTCAACAGAGTTTACATACAGTCGCTTTCTTGCCTAAGATTCTTGATAGAATCTCACAATTTTGCCAAACTATGTAGCTACAAACAAATAGGTTTTGGGGTTTGAAAGTATTTATCGTAACTGACATTACGCCTCTATTTTCTTTGCTATTTTTTCAATCTAAAGGGTTAACAGGAAGGTAGTAATAAAATTCATATTCACACTTTAGCCATTTAAAATGATTTGTAAAATCTTTTAATTTAATGCCACGTTAGTATAACCTGATTTTGTTTTTGAAAAACATTTTCTATATAAAGCAGAAACATATGGACAGATACATTTTACCTATAAATGAACATATTGAAAATAATAGCTACGCAATAATTGAAATAAAACGGCAGTACCTACATTTAAATAATCAAGAAATTGAAAGTGATAAGTGGGTTTTCACAGCTTGTGTTCTATGTGGGATGAACATTAGGCAACTACGAAGGAAATTTAATTTCTACACAGAAAAGGATCTGTCTATAAATGACTTTGTTGTTGTTGACTAAGGAAGCTTCACTTTTTCTAACTCAAACTGGTGAGAGCTGAGGTAATTATATAGGAATATTGTACACACACTTTAATGTAATCGCCGAACGAATTTTGAGAAAGGGTGCAAAATAATCACTGAGATTGAAATTCCTTTTGTAAATCTTGTTGTAACTGCAATCCATCAAGTTGGGATGAGAGATTTTTTCGTTTAATGTATTCTTCTGCCTTTTCTTTGCAATATTTTTTATGGACAAGCCAGTGGACCCGTTGACATTCTTGGTCGCAGTATGCATCGAAATGACAACGGGAGCACTTTTTTACACCTTTCTCTTCACCGCAGGTTACACAGGGATCATTGTCACGAAAACCTTTTTGTCCGTTTACAACACTGCATATTATGCCCCAAGCACCTGGATCTTCACAAAGCTATAAAAGGAAAATAAATGTTTTTATGTTTAATAGTAAGAAATAATTAGGAATTTAAAACAAATGTCACATTCAGTTGATAATACTTGCCTTAGTGTGAGCCAGGTTTGTTACAAGTTGTTGCATAATAGTAGTTTCATGGTATGGAAAACTGCGAACACCTTCTCTCAGAACTATTTCAAGACCCTCTGGAACACCACCAGGTGTTTTACATTTAAGCATTTTTTTAATAAAAATTTCAATTGGATCCTTTCCATTGGCCCCCCTTGCTTCCAATTGCACCTGACTTAGAATATGTGACAGAATGTGCATTTTGAATGCAGCAATCTCATTTGTGTCCACTCCCTTCATAAAACATAATCATCATTTTAAAATAATATTACATTTTACGAGATGTTATAATCGTTGACATTAAGCTAATAATTATTAGGTGAAGGTAACTAGTATAAGTATTTACTGTACAAATGAAGTAATAGACTTACTTTTCTCATTTCTCGTTGCGCCATTAGTGACAAAACTTGTATAATTTCGGGAATGTTTTCATTAAGTATATTATTTTTCTGTACCGTCATTGCCACTTTGACGGGGTGGAAGTTTACCTATAGGAAATAATACTCAAAATGTATTATCGCAAATTAAATGGCTTTAGATTTTATTTCAAACACTGATGGTCTTGGCTTCTTACTTGCATGATAAGTTTGTGCAACGATGCTACAATAATTGGCTTCAGTTTCGAAGTGGTTTCTAATCCTTGGGGTATTGAAAAATATTCAACATCTTTCCTATTTACAAAATTATTGATTGTGGACACGCAACCATGATTACCTATATTATAAAATCAATAATACAATGCACATTAGAACATATTAATACAGAGAATGGAATGAGTTTTTCACATGTTGTGCATATGAATAAGAATATAATTAATCCGATGTCACGTAAGTTACGCAATAGCTTGTAAGACATTATACTCATTATTTGTCATGATCCAATACTTTTTCAGGGAACAACAAAACTCTATATTTTCTACTAAAATGAAAGCGACGATAGATATGATTCATCTAATCTGCAGCGATGCTATATTATTTAGAGTGGAGCTTGTGAAAACTCTATGTAACACTAACAAATAACAACTCGCAGTTACGCAGAATATTATTTTCGACCTTAATTGAAAATTCAAAAACAAGAATAGATTATAACTGCAATCAACAACCAACAACATTAAAACATCGGGTGTTTTTTCGCAACATTTATCTAATTTTCTAGTATATAGTTCAACTCTACCCCTGTTTGAAACAGTTTATCAAGACCGAACATGTGAGGTGTTCATCTGTCCGTCCATAAGTGTGGACCAAATTTCTCCATGTTCGGTCTTACTAAAATTCATACTTAGGTTAGGTTTACCAACAAATGCGCCCATTTGTGAAGCAGTACGCCCCACAGAGTTTTGTGCATGAGATTTTGCACCATGCTGAAGTAACAGTTGACAAACTGGTGATTTTCCTGACAAAGCTGCAAAGTGAAGAGCTGTGTATCCATTGTTATGATTTCCCCCGTTTACATCAGCACCCTAAGATACAAATCAGTCGAGACAAATCAGTTGAGAGAATATTTCTACTGCAGTATATTACACAATTTTTATCATAAAAATGATTCTGTATT
Source organism: Pogonognathellus flavescens (assembly GCA_019776165.1). Taxonomy (NCBI): domain Eukaryota; kingdom Metazoa; phylum Arthropoda; class Collembola; order Entomobryomorpha; family Tomoceridae; genus Pogonognathellus; species Pogonognathellus flavescens. The sequence goes on from JABASD010001812.1 coordinate 31,520, forward strand.
CGCACTTTAATATACCTAAGTTCAAGTTTGAGTTGAATTTTTTTCTCTTTTACCATCGAAGAGAATTCATATTATACACCTATACAGTTGCAATTTATGGACTTACTTGGTCTATTAGTAGTTGACACATTTCTTTATTTCCACGATAAGAAGCATGTTGAAGGGGTGTCATTCCATGTTCGTCCACTATATCTACTTTCTTAGAATCCAGATTTAAAGCCTCAGCAACGCCGAGTACATCATCTTTGGCTATTTTGGCAAAAAACTCTTCATTTTCACTCAATGGTAACTTCTCTTCTCTTAGTTCTGCCATTTTAACGCAGTCTAAATGCGTAAACTAAAAAAATAAAACCAATTATATTTTATAGATTACAACATGACATTATGCAAGTAAAAGTAAACAAAGTATCAATGTAAATATATACGCATTTATTATATATTTTACTAAATAGGATTACCATTCAAACCGTAAAACTCTTCACTAATCATGGTATCGCTGTGTGAAAGCTAAATATAGCTACGCAATTAAATATTGAATACAAAAATACATTCTAAAGCCATATGTAATTGATGGCAAATGCTGTCTTTCATATACAAAGGAAAAAATGAGGAAACTGGCATAAATATGAAATGAAAAAGTTATGTGGGCTAGTTGTCTGTCTGGTGCTTGACCAAATCATGGGTGGGTAGTAAAATAAACATGTTAACAGTTACTAACAGGTAACACCAAAGTAACACACAACACAAGTTAAGATAATTAAGGTTCAATTAAGGTGGCAGCGAACACATTTACAAAGTTTTGTAAAATAAACAAGCACAAGGAAATGAATGTTTAAATAATGTTGACAAGCAAAATTTGAAATTAAATTAAATCAGGCGGCACAGCAGAATTTGTGACAATATCAACAAATGATCGAACACAAATAAATCTAAGATAAAATCAGACATCAGAGCAAACAAACAAAGAATGATTGATATTATGTCCAATTATTATAATTGTGCTTACTTTGCCTCTGAATGCGTGTTTTGAATTGTTGTTTATTTATTTATTTATTAATAAAATAGATGTTGATAATTGTTAATAGTATGCTTTCAAAAAAAACTCATAGCAAATATAGATAGATAATAGATCGGTAATGATATTATGTATAAATTACAAACAAACAAACGCGGAAAATTACGCAGTGACTGTGTTATGTTCACATTGTAACTTGTAGATCTAAATACTTTAGTGCGTATTTGTTTACTTTTTTAAATATTTAAATTTAATGCACTTACCGAGCGTGAGGACAGTAAACTGGAGAAACCGTGGGCACGCTAAATTTTCAAATTTGAATACAATTGAAATTAAAAGTATGTATGATATAGGTGGACAATACAGGAAAAATAAACACGCACAACGAAGTCAGTCAGAAAGTGCAGAGTGTTTCCAGCTCTACCAAATCCAAAACTCGATCACACAAACTTTACGCAATGTTCATTCAAACATTCACAGTGCCCTGTGCTGCATTGCATGAGCTTTAGGGCATGGTTGATGGATGATGGTCGGGTTTTCTTTTCTTTCTAAACTCAATCCAGGCAGAAGTGGAGTGTGCATTTGTGTGCGGATATACCACTTTTGCAAATTGACACTAACAATTCTTCCTGCCGGTTCATCTCTCTACAATATGTATAATGCATTATTTTTACCTTGTATTACCAGCGAACTTGTCAACCTTTTATACTTTTCACTTTCCTGTATATTTGTCTGACAGTACTGTCCGGTGTTTGTACACATTTTCATAGTTATGTGCGCACGTTGCACACCGTTCCAAAACAAGTTCGATATTATTTATATCCAATTTAGGTTTGGTTTATTTTACCCTACCTTTAGCATAAAAACTGAACACCGTATTTTCCTGAATGAAACCCCGTTTCAAACAACCAAGCGATTCAAATTAAAGATCGGGGATTTAAAAAGAAGATTAAATAAAAACAGTTTGATATTATGACAATGCTTTAGAGAATTCAGAAATAAAATTTTCGAACGTTATATCAGTAAACAGATTAAAGTTGCATTCAGATATCAAGCTTTGAATAGCTAGTAATAAAATAATACTAAGTTTAAGTTAGCTTTGTAATTGCACACTTATAGCTGACCTTCATGAAAAAAAATCATTGTAAGATAAATACACCGGTCAACACTGGGGTGTAGCGAAACAGCGAAGTTAAATAATATTTAAATGTATGAGACTTAAAATCAAACTATTGACTTATTTCGTAGTCTGTAAAGATATAATACACCGACTGTTAGTCGACGACTTTGTAAAAGAAAATCATCTAAGCTTTTTGAAAACTTAAGTATATTTTCACTTGACTTTCGTATGAAAAACATTTGAATTGCTCATAGGCATTGATATTACATATCTTCTCTTTTATATCGGAGAAA
>JABASD010001813.1:0-33946 GCA_019776165.1 Pogonognathellus flavescens
TAAAAGGTCAAAGGTCACGAAGAAGTTAATCGATTGACCCCATCTTCGAACTTAGTCTTCCAATGGATCACTACAACACGTGTACCAAGTTTGAGTCCAATATCTCAAACCGTTCTTAAGTTATCGTGCGAACAGACTGCCGGACAGACAGACGTAAAACGCATTCTTATACAAGTATCATACGATACTTCAAAATGGATATTTGTATCAACGAATCTTCAATCACATACAAATAATTTTATCATTAAAGACTTTATGAAGATACGTGATTTATCGAAAACTTGTCATTATTAAACTAGTCAAGTTATTTTTGTTAAAATGACCTCTAGAAGCTAAATAATTCATAATTTTAACGACATCAGAGGTTTAAGAAGTCTGTTAAAAATCATTTCCACAGAAAATATTGTCCATATTAAAAGCTTGTAAACTGTGATAAAAAGACAATGCAAGGTATTACACCTTCTCGGGTATGACTTAATTTTATACTCTACCACTCTACGTACTGCATTCGTTATAATATTTTGTACAGAATTATGCAGCCAATACATCAATATTATGTGTCTCTATAATTTTGTTGAATTGTGGTAAAGTAAGTAAATGCTCTTATTAAAAGACAGTAGTTGTAACAACATTTCACACCAGATGTTAACGTCCTTTTTTGCATTATAATTTTTTTCTTAATAGTATTTATTGTGAAAATGATAATATACTGAAACATTTAACTTTTAAGTTATTGTGGGTCGCATAAGTATTTGGACTTCTTTATCACATTTCACCGCTGACTGAGTTTATTTTGTGATTTTAAATTGACATTCCATCGAAGTGATGCTGGCTTTGAGTGAAGCCAAGGTGTTCCTAAACCTTGAATAGGTCGAGAAATAAGGTTTAATACTACATATACTAAATTACTAACACAGTGTTACTTTTTTTAAGCAAAAAATGGTTGGCATATAGTATTTCTCCGTCTACTTTGTTATTCCTTCAAGCAAGCGAGAGGCTTATAGCTTTAGCTTCAGTAAAGCACAAGCAATTATTTTCTTGATTAAAACAATTTTTTAAATAAAGTACGTTTTATTTGAGCATTTAACTGTTTTGACAACTATAAACATAATTTATACTTATAAAAGCATGAGCATTTCACGATAATTTACAGACAGTTACAGTTTATTAGTGGTATAGTAGCAGTAATGTAGAAATAGAAAAAAGGTGCAAGTGAGGTGATTCCCACGCATGAAAATTCATTCCCTTATTTCTACACGCGCGTTGTTTCGCATGGTCAACTAGGCAAGATTATTATTATGCAATATTATTAATTAACAAATATTTATTGTCAGGTATTTATTTTCACAGACGTTCGAAGCCGTTTTACAGTCGCATTATTGTTTACAATTATGCGACTGGTATTGGAATGACGTTAAACCCCCAAGCCTCAGTGACAGTTTGAATATATACAGACAATAGACTCAAACTGACGAATTTAGTTCGTTACCCAATAAGCTACATCTAAGTAGGTGATAAATTTAATGAGAAGTGCAAATTATAACGAAATTTAATTACGTTGACAGGAGCAGGTTTATGGTATTATCGACAACGGCCGCGAAGAATGAAATCATGAATGACCTATCTAATATGAAAAACGGTGGGATTTTAACATGAATCGGAGGAAATGACTTCGTCAATTTTCGTATTTGGCTATTCGAGTGAGAGCTGCATTTTTGAAGAAAATCTTCCGTTAGTGTATACATTTTTGCTCCTTGAGGTAAGATTATGCCTTCCATCAAGGCAATCGTACCCGAAAGAACTGGGAGTAGCAGATATGCGGGCATTTGTATTTTTCCAACGAATTTAATGGAGCCGTAGAAACAGACGAGATTCAAGATCAATGCTGCAAATATCAATATAGGAGCGATAAACTGGCCAAATGCATTGACCATTTTGGATAGTAGATACAGCTGCGGGTAAATTTTACGGAGAATCATTGGACAATAATTTGGTGGAGACAGAACGAGTACTTCAGCCCAGTAGTTGACTGCTTGGGTGTAGATTACTGCCCCAACCAAATGCATGGCCAACGGAGCAACAATGATGTATACCATTCCGAAGGTACCGCAAAAAACGAGGAGTTGGGTACCCGGGTTATCAGCATATTGTGGAGCCATTGCCACAATCCACTGTCTCAATCCAGATTCTTGATCCCTCATTCCAAAGATTACAGCAATCAGAGAGGATAAAATTGCAATAATAAAAAATGCTGGAACGACGCCTGTACACATTAATCCGATGGCGTCAATTTCATAGATTTTCCACGTAGTGGGTCGCCGGATATGTTTCAACATCTCTGTTCAAATATTTCACAATTTAGCAAACCCTCTGCAACTTTTCTACAATACTAAAAGAGTTCAAAATAATTATTTAAAATCTAGGAGAAATTCATTTGACTGTATTTTTAGTATTTGCAATTCAACAATTAATCATACATTAATTTTATGTTTAAGTAGGTTTACCGTAAAAATGAAATATTTAAAAAACTGTGATAAAAAATATTTATTTATGCAACTCTAAAATTAATGTAGAAGTTGAAATACACTATCTAGCCTAGCTTAACTATAGGACACCGGACAGCGACGTACCTCATAGAAAATCTTTGGATTCTCCTCATAGTTGAGGAGAATCCAAATAAACTCGTCTTAATACTATAACAATTTATTGAATTTGATTAGCAAAAAAACTTCTCGCTGATATAGTAGAAAATTCGTAGGAATGAAATGAAAAGGTTTTAATCAATCGGATGCAAGGAATTTGTGCAACCGTTTTTTAATTTTTAATAATTAAATCTGAGAGGAATTTATTAGCATTCTCTTCAAAACCTTTTCTGAAAGGACATATTTCGTCCGCCGGTTCCGCTAATGGAACTTTAAATACCTTCTCTATTTCAACTGAAGTGTGATAATGTGAAATAAATATTTGAATAAATGAATTGCATAATAATATTTTTAAACATTCAGGTGGAAAAACTTACACAATTAAAATTTATTTGCATATCACTAGCTAAATAAACTGGGATATGTTCGGTAAATTATCAAAATAAAGTTTTACTTACCTTCCACTTCTTTATCCAGTTTCATTGCCTGGTTGAAAATGCCTGGAAATTCATCAATGCCTCGGTATACCAAATTAAGGCTGAAGCTGAGGGTCAACGTAAGAAGTGTTATTACCAGCAATGCTAGGCACACGTGCTTTGCAGAATAAGTAGGATCGGATGTCCATGTTCTTTTCAGGTTGACGAATACAAATATGGATAGAACGAAAAATGTGATGAAATTGTAGAATCTCCAGCTAATTTGTTTACAACGCCCTTTGGAAACAATGATTTCTTTTTTTCTGACATCCCACTCGTATGGAATAAGCCAGAAATATCCGTAGTAGTTAACACAAACTCGTAAAGCAAGATAAGTGACCCATGTTATCATTTTTCAGTCATTGTGGTTTTACTCCAAATAAAATGTCTGTCTGTCTGTTGTTTCAGTAGAAGCGGCGCAGAAAGGTAACTGTCTACTTTACCTATTGCCCGGTTCCTATCTCTATATGCATGTGGATTTGAGTATTGTATGTTTAAGTGAGTTATTACATTTATATACAGATAGTTTTAGGCACCTTTTGGGAGCATTGAGTCTAGACTTGTTTATTTCTATAAAATAGAAAATATTCTTACCTAAATTACTTGATTTATTAAATTGCTTCATATATCGTCATTCTGGTTGAATTCAAAATATCGTATAATACATGTGACTCAGTGTGCTTTAAGAACGCATTACTTACTTTTCATATTACTTGATAAACTGCTGGATAAAAAGTTGTAAACAATTTAAAATTCATGGACTCAAATTTAATTCACAACACAATATAATTGACATTTCTAATATTTGATTTACTGATATTGTTAGAGAAAATATCGCTGTCTCAAAATATGGGTTAGTACAACAACTCAACACTAAAAAATTGTATAGCGGACAGAGCAATAAGGCGACAGGAAAACTATTTGTATTTAAAATCGATCATTTTACCTAAGTTGATAGTTTCTGTTATTGAATAAATTACTTATCCATTGTGTATGTTCAAGGACATGCCGAGTGTGGTGTTTTCGGGGCAAGAAGCCTCATTTCCCCCCAACCCGAAAAAAAAGTTGTATTTTCCGTCGAATAACACAAATACCATACTTAGCCAGGGGAGTTATAATTTCGTGAATTATTTTTAGGCGATAAAGACTAATTGTCCCCCACGGCGGAGTTATTGTGAACATGTGGAGCTATGGTTTCAATTCAGTGTCTCAGTTTCGTTACAAAAATGATACAGAGAAATATTTTATACCTACAGTATTATTCCAGTCCTAATATTTAGTTTTAATTTTCATCGTCAGAAAACAGTAATAGGCTGTCATGATTAATATCCAAGTTAGTCTCAGTCGCGTCAACCTTCTTCATCGGAGGGGATCATAATAGGAAGTATTTTTTATTAAAAGTAAATTAATTGAAATTAAATTAATTCTACATGATAAGACTATTTAAGTATTATCATGTAGGATTTTTTAAATGAACATTTTAGGATATATATTTGTGAACTTCTTTATTGACCCCTCTGGTCTAGTAATTGTTTAACGAAGCATTTTTCTGATTTACAAATAGGACGCTTTCATTACCGCTTCCGCCATATCTAAAATTCATCTTAAATGTTTTTGCGGTCTACACTATTAGCGGCAACTGAAATTGTTTTTGTGACACATTAATATATGTGCTATTTATTATTTTAACTTTTCTTCCTCTCAAAAAATGTATGTAAAACCGATTTCCCAGTGTAAAAATGAGTCGAGTATATTCAATAGTTGGTTAGTATTGTATAAGTAGTTAGCTAGTAAAGTTAAAGATTTCTGCCTCGCAACTCAAAGTATTAAACGAAACAAGTTAGGTATTTCACTCTGACAATCAAGATGTTTAACCTGAAACGTTTAATCTCCATTGGGCTACTAATAGCTGTTGCCTATCTCTGTATTACCGACACAGATTTGGGCATCGGTAAAATAAAACAAATAAGGTTTTGCTAATATTATCCGCATCATATCGACACATTTTTAATCATGGTGTATTCGTCTTTGATAGGTTACAACTCGCGGCCCATCCCCTTATGAATGAGAAGGTTACCTAAGGTGCAACAAAGCGTATAATGCCCGAGGCTGTTGGTTTGCTGTATGCATTAGAGGACGGTGTCGCTGCTGGGACACAAGAAACCCAGCATGCAATGGAAGATTCATTTAAACCAGACAATGTATCAATTTAAATATATGAGTAAATATTAAATATGAGCGTAAAATTATAGTTTTTCAATTAATTAAAATAGACTATTCCAATTTTATACTTAAATTTATCAACTAAAACCAGTTAAAAAACTACTATTTTAAAATGATGATATTCATAGCCGTATTGAGAAGGGAGGCAGGCAAATAGGCAATTGATACCCCACCCTCCAGAAATTTTGAAACGTACGTTGTATACTACTGGCCTTAAATATATACGTTACAAATGACAAATTTTGGACATCGTATTTTTTATCTTACAATAAAGCTAAATATTATTTTGGCAAATGACTTTACTTTCGCAGCCCTAACCACCCAAAATCCAGGCCTTGATGAAATTCATTTCATTATCTATTTAACATGCAAAGAAAACCATTTCTTTGTGTGTGTGGAGTGAAGCACTACAAATGCATGTAAAATAATATCAAAACCATTCAAAGCTGTATTAAAGTAGTGCAAGAATAAAATATTATTAACCATGTCACCAAGCTTAAAAATGTCAACTTAGTTTTCATAATTCCATTTTTTCTTATTTCATGTTTAAATAATACATATCATATGTGAATACATATGAATACTGCAGACATTGGTTCACTTACCGCTCGAGCAACTGCAAGCTGAACCTAAAGTGAAGCCAAAATAAATATTTTAGACAGGCCGGTTGAGACTAGGATTTTCTTTTTTGTGAACTACACACCGAGTTACGGCTAGAGCAAACCTAGAAAAGGCGACAATATTATACTCCACTGTACAAGACAAGCAAACTACACTTTTTCTGGTTTCAAGTCTCACTGTCTCACTTTCGTAGTCTGTTATACTTCGTTTTTGTTATGTGACGCATGATACATTGCTATAGTTAAAATGAAAATATATTTCTACTTTGCATTGGGTCAGTCTCACTTCATTCTCCCGTCGTGCTTTAGCTATAATAGCCACTTGTTGCTGTGATGACTGCAGATATAACTGTAACGCTCATTGACTCATTTTCCTCATTTAGCGTTCGTGTTAGATAATAATAAAATATATCTGTATATAATCTTCGAAACCACAGACGAAATAAAATAACTACAGGTGTAGATATCGGCATCTAATTTTTATGCATATGCATTTATATTAACAATTACAGTGATGATATGAATTATTTCCTAAATGAGGAATTAAATTTGGTTGATTGGTTTTTTTCTAATAATTTTTGGGAAGAATTTCAATTAATTTGGCACTTTCGTCTGAATACAAAAAATCTCTTCATCATATACACCTACATGACAGGAAAAAATTATGAAAGAGATTACCGACTGATACGTGTTATAATTCAACTGTATCGTTCATTAACCCCTTGTTTAGGATATATATTTGTGAACTTCTTCACCTCTCTAGTCTGGTTGAAGGAAACATTTTTCTGATTTATTCCACTTTCATTCCCTTACTTCCGTCATGTCCAAAATTCATCTTAAATGTTTTTGCGGTCTATTGTTTTTGTGTTAACATTAACATTACATAACATTAACATGTGTTATTTAAATTTAGTATTTTAACTTTTCTTCCTCTCACAAACTATAAAACCGAGTGTAAATATCAGTCAAGTTTATTCAACTGTTATTTAATATTATATTTTATAAGTAGTTAGCTAGTCAAGTTAAAGATTACTATCTCGCAACCCAAAATATTAAACCAAATAAGTTAGGCATTACATTATGACAATCCAATTATTTAAGATGAAACGGTTAATCTCCATTGGGATACTAATTGCAGTTGCATTTCTCTGTGTTGTTACCGACTTTGATTTGGGCTACGGTAAAATAAAACTAATAAGGTTTTGCTAATGTTATCAGCATCATATCGATACATTTTTTATCGTGGTGTATTCGTTTTTGATAGGTCACAGTATAAGGCCGCGGTATATCTGGTCGAGATTGTTACATAAAGGGTAACAGGGCAATTCCCGTGGCTGTTTGTTTGCTGAATGCATTGGCGGACGGTGTCATTGCTGGGACACGAAAAACCCAGCATGTCCTAGAAAATTCATTTAAACCGACAATTTATCACTTTAAATATGCATAGATATTAAATATGTTGTATAATTATAATTTTGCAATTAATTACAATGGGCTATCCTCATTCTATACGTAAAGTTAACAGTTAAAACAAGTTACAAATTGCTATTTTGAAACATGATATTTATAGTAGTATTGAGACTGGAAGGGATATTGATCCCCCTACCTCCCTAAATTTTGAAACGCACGCTACGTATAGGCCTTTAAGCAAACATGGACTTCACAAAATGACGAAATTTTGGACATCGTATTTATTTATCTTATAATAAAGCTGAAATGGTTTTGTTGGAAACTATTCAATTTTTGCACCCCCCCCCCCTCAATCCAGGTCTTCATGATATTCTTTATCGATTTGACATGTAAATAAAATCATTTCTGTGTGTAGAGTGAAGCATTAAAAACTCTTGTTAAAAATTCCACTCATTTTGAATCATGTTTATTGTTAAAAACAGATTTAGAATCATAAACGCAAACCAAAAATGTAGTCTACCTAAGAAATCAGGATTGCCTTTCATTTTCTTTCTAAAAAAATTACTTCAAAATAGTTAGCTTTGATATACGGCTCTACATTTTCTTAATTTGTGACTACACATCAATCTGGATTCAAGCAATTTTAAATGCTACCTGCCATTAAAATTTTCAATGTTTTAAAACGGCAAATTATTTTATGAATTCTGCAGCACCTTCATACCAACGTTTGCAGTCAAAAAACTACTTTCTACATAAACAGCAACCGTTTTAGTAATATAAATGACAATATGTATTACTTTTTGTTCAGTATAGTTAGCTCACCTTTCGGCAGGCCTTTCAAAAATAGTTAAATACTCATTGAGTGCCCCCCTCCACGGAAATCTTTAATAAAAGGCGAAAGATTTATACGACTTGAAGGGAAGCCAGAGTTAACGTCCCTTCGCACACTGAAGTGTATTCCTTGCACAAGCAAGATTTTACTAAGGGGCTACAACCGATTTCACTAAATTAGTCCATTTGCCACACAAGATAACAGGGTTTCAATTTTGGAATTCGGTATATAGTATACTATAGAAATGTGAATGTTTTGCATACCAATAAGTTTAAAAATGTCAAATAGTTTTTCTGATTTAATACTTAATGCTACCTATGTGAATAGTTCCACGTTCCATCTTCTACGTAGACATGGGTTTACTTACCGCTCGAGCAGTCGCATGCTGAACTTGAAGCGAAGCTCAATTTAAAATTTGAATTTGAAGATCGCCATTTCTGGAATATTTCGATTAAATGACATGATATTTATAAGTGCATGTACCAGTCATATATAGTAATTATTATTGCTAACATGATAACAGTTTACCCTACAGTGTCTCCATTGGTTTTGGTTGTTTAAGTTCGGTTTTGAACCGGTTTATTAATTAATTGCAATGTTGTGCTTGTGTATTGGTTGTTGTACATTAATTCTCAAATTGTGAGAAAAATATTACTGCAATAGTATATTTGCATTTTGAATGAACATTTTACTAGAATATATATTTGTGAACTTCTTTACGCCTCAGTCTTGTATTTGTCGAAAGAAACATTTTCCTGATTTAGGTCGCTTTCATTCCATTACTTCCGTCCTGTCCAAAATTCATCTTAAATGTTTTTCAACAGTATGTTTTTGCGGTCTTATACACTATTAACGGCAAAAGAAATAATTGGTCTTTTTGACACATTAACATGTGCTATTTAGTATTTTAACTTTTCTTCCTTTCACAAACTATAAAACAGAGTTTAAATATCAGTCAAGCTTATTCAATAGTTATTTAGTATTATATTTTATTAGTAGTCAGCTAGTCAAATTAAAGATTACTATCTTGTAACCCAAAATATTAAACGAAATAAGTTAGGTATTACATTCTGACAATCCAGATATTTAAGATGAGACGTTTAATCTCCATTGGGCTACTAATTGTAGTGGCATTTCTCTTTGTTGTCAACATTGATTCGGTCATCGGTAAGATAAGACGAATAAGGTTTTTCTAATAAAATCAGCATCATATCGATGCATTTTTTATCGTGGTGTATTTGGTTTTGATAGGTTCCAGCGGAAAGCATAGGTAAAACTGGTCGAGAAGTTACATAAACGGTAACAGGGCATGTATGGCACGTTGCTGTTTGTTTGCTGAATGCATTGGTGTCATTGCTGGGACACAAGAAACCCAGCATGTCCTAGAAGATTCATTTAAACCGACAATTTATCACTTTATATACGAATAGAATTAAATATGTGTGTTTCAATTAATTGCAATGGACTATTCTATTCTATACTTAAAGTTAACAGTTACAAATTACTATTTTAAAACATGATATTCATAGCCGTATGGAGACGGGAGGTAAATGGGGATCAAGGGTGTAACTACGCATGGGCTCACCGGGCTTGAGCCACCCCCGCACCCCCAATATTCCTGAAAAAAGGGGTTGTCAGAGAAAAGTTGCGGCCTCTTTTGGGCTTTCAGCCTCCCAGACGGCTGGAGCCCTCCCCATTACAAATTCCTGGATAAGCCCCTGATGGGGATATTGATCCCCCTACCTCCCGTTTGAAACGTACGCTACATATACTATTGGCTTTTAAGCAAATTTGGACACAAACGACGAAATTCTGGACATCGTATTTATTGATCTTAAAATAAAGCTGAAATTGTTTTGGAGGAAACTATTCAATTTTTGCACCTCCTCGCCTGAAAATCAAGGCCTTGAAGATATTCATTATCTATTTCAAATGTAAATAAAATCATTTCTGTTTGTAGTGTGAAGCATTACAAATTATTGTAAAATAATCCACACATATTGAATCATGTTTATTGTTAAAAACAGATGTAGAATCATAAACGCAAACCAAAAATGTAGGCTACCTATATAAGAAATCAGGATTGCCTTTCATTTTCTTTCTAAAAAATTGCTTCAAAATAGCAGGCTTTGGTATACGGCTCTACATTTTATTAATTTGTGACTACACATCAATCTGGATTCAAGCAATTTTTAATACTACCTTCCATTAAAATTTTCAATGGTTTAAAAGGGCATATTATTTTAGTTCCATTAAAATGGATTCTTCACCTTCATAACCTTCATAACAACGTTTACAGTCAAAATCTACTTCCTACATAAAACAGCCGCTGCTTTAGTAATATAACAAATGACAATATTGGTTACTTTTTGTTTAGTTTAGGTAGCCCACCTTTCGGCAGGCCTTTCAAAAATATTTAAATACTCATTGAGTGCCCCCCTCCACGGAAATCTTTAGTAAAAGGCGAAAGATTTATACGACTTGAAGGGAGGCCAGAGCTAACTTCCCTTAGCTCACTCGTAGTGTATTCCTTGCACACACAAGATTTCACTAAGGGGCTACAACCGATTTCACTAAATTAGTCTAATTGACGCATAAGATAACCATATTTCAATTTTGTAATTGGGTAGTATACCATAGCACTGTGAATGTTTTGCATAACAATAAGTTTAAAAATGTCAACTTAGTATTCATAATTCCATTTTTTCGGATTTCATACTTAATACTACCTGTGTGAATACTTCCACGTTCCATATTACTTTTTCTCCTACCGTAGACATTGCTTGTTCACTTACCGCTCGAGCAACAGCAAGTGAAGCAAAAATAAATATTTGAGACAGGAAGGTTGTCACTTGAGACAAGTTTTGAGTTTTTGTGAACTACACAGCAACAGCTACAGCTAACCTAGAAAAGTCCACAATAATATTATACTACACAATACAAGACAAGCAATACAGTTTTTCTGGTTTCGAGTCTCACTGTCTCACTTTCACAGTCAACGTTATACTTTGTTATGTGATACATTGGTAGTAAAATACATTTCTACTTTGCATTGTCTCAATCTCTCTTCATTCTATTCTCCGGTCGTGGTTTGGCTACAGCCACTTGTTGCTGTAATAACCGCAACTGCAGCAACTGTAAATGCTCATATAATATTGTTCGTGTTAAATCATAATCTTTGATACCTCCAATGCAATAAAATAACTACACGTATAGGTACCGGTACCTATCTTTTATGCGTTATAATATTTACTGCATATCTATTGATTGAGTCGACATTACATCTGATGATTCCTAATTTTTATAGATCAGTGCAGCTCATAATATTATGTTCCTACCACAGTATTATAGTTTACGAATTATATTTTTATTACGATAATTTGAATGACAATTGAAGATTTTATTTTTATTTGTAAGTACCTTAATCCAAATTTATATGACATACATGGAAGTCAGTGAAGTCAGTAGATTAAGGTTGAATGATGATTAATGCAGTGCATTACATTTATCTTAATGGAGATTAAATTTCAGATTGCCTTTACGAGACTCAATAATAGAAATAACCAATAAAACAAAGAAATAAATTAAATAATAATTTCTAACATAAATGTAAAATTGGAGAATCTCAATCCATTGTCGGTTTATGGAATTTGAAGTTTGAATTTAAATGAATAGAATGAAGTATTTGAATGCTGAAACAAACCTATAACAATTGCAAATTCAAACATATTTCAAAAGCAGTTGTTTCATTTTTGAGTTAAATATTAAATTAACTGTCATACGAATCTCGTCAAAATAATAATTTTTGATTTGCAGTGTTTCCATGTTTGAAAATTTCGGTGCGTTTTTATAGTGTACATTATATAATATAATATTCAACGGTACACTAAGTAAATACAAATTTTTTAACTTAATAGTTGGTTATAATAACTAATAGCCGTATCATATTATTGCTTGTAGTTAGTATTATTATTGTAAATTGCTTGAGCTATTTTCACTTATTTTGTAGAACATTTTGGGGCATTACACGATTCTGTGTAATATACATTGCAACTTAAATAACATGACGATGCATAATAATACGGATATGATAATATTAACCACACTTTAAGCTCAAATTCTTCAGAAATACACAACAACTATAGTTGTTATCAAACGTCAACTTAAAAACGACGAACGGATACCCACATCCGTTATTTTGTGCTCGTTGGATGTATTTTGTCCCTCAAGTAGAGTAACATTATAAAATACTTTATTTATATTCTTCCTTCCACTTACTATGCCTATTATATTTATTTTTGTCTTCCACACAAAATATTGAAAATGTTGTAACAGTAGAAGCAAAATTCCAAATACAAGCTCAATATACCTTATACTTATACCTATCGGGCATGACGTCTCTTTATACTCTATATATGTACTGCATTCATTATAATATTATTTCGTACAGATTTATACAGCTGATACAGACTATACAGAAAAGCAATATTGGTTATATTATGTATTGTAGTAATAATAATGCTTATATTAAAAAGATAGCTTCCGTGTTGTAATAACATTTTTACACCAGATTTTAACTTCCCCTTTTGCATGTTAACAGATCTACAATGTGACTTTTTCTTAAAACTCATTGTGCTTATTTTGACATTAAAATTTTAACACATTTAAACAATTAACAAACGGATATTGGATGGTTAATTTATTTCTTGCTTGTCGCTCTTCTTATTACAAACGAATTAGCTACCAACGATTAAGCAATAATAATTAATAATAATATTAAATAATAAAATAAAAAGTAATGCCTAAACGCAAGTTAAGCTCCACACAAACTGCCAAGAATCGAAACACGGAATTATTTCCAATCATCTCCTTTGTTTTACTTCTGACATAATACAAATAATATCTGTTGGTGTATATGCATTTCTAATGTTAAGTGGAACTAAACTCGCTGGAGCTTAAAAAAAGAATTTCTACTAAGGGCACGCTTTGCTCACGTTTTTCCTTTTGTTATTATTAAATCTGGCACTCATTACAATACAGATAATATTTCTGTGTATCACAGCCGCTGATTTTGCATACATACATTTGCAATTGTGAAGTGAGGTGGTAAAGTGTAAAGGTATTGCTCACCGCCTATCATCAAAATAGTATGCTAAACACATTTTTTGTGTTTGTCAGATCTGATAAAAGATTTTTGCATGTCCCTTTATCAGGTTTTAGAAGTATCTCAATATATCAACAACAATGGATGTGCTACCATGTTAACAATCATGGAGAATGTAGATTTATCTTGATTTAATGTGTTTCGTTTCTTTTAGCGCTTCATCTTCATTCCACTTCATTTTTCCTCATTCCCTTTACCTGCAAATCTGATGAAGTTACATAATTCAGTTGTCTATGCATATACATATTCAGAAGACAAAGAGTTTTCTCGCTTAAGTAAGTATTTATTTTGTTGGCTCATTATTACGGGCTTTAGTTCCACTCACTGGGTTTATAGATAAATGCGCACAATACAATAGTATCGTTTATAGGTACCTGATGCACATTATGCTTTGAGGTAGGGATTAACAATAATATGTATACTGTATATACCTACAGCATAGTCAAGGTCGAATGACTTTATACCTAAGATTAAGTTTATTCTAATTCTTCTACAGCAGCATACGTTGATTTGTACGTCTACAGCATTGTGAGTTATTAAAAGCTATGAATTCTTCATGCAATTAAATACAATATTTAAAAAATAGAGAAATTAATACAATTTAAAACGTAATAGTATGATTGAAAAAAACTGTCGGTCATAAATGTTATGTCAGATTTTATTGTGTACCTATATGGATTTCCTACTCAACTAAAAATAGAAGAAGATGCTCATTAGGCTTTTATTAGTACCTATTTATGCCCAGACAATACGTAAGATGTTGTTTACTCAGTTTCCCTTTTTTACAATGATGTCTCTGACGTTTTCGATAATAAGGAAATTCGGGAATATATAAATACCTCCCTTGATTCACAACTAAAGTCAGTAGAAGCCCACACATGGAACAGAAATCATAATGCACATAAAAGAAGAGATTATTTGATCTCAAACAGTTTCTGTGTAGCTATCAATAATTTAGAAATTAACAGTCATAAGTTTAGAACAAGTTGATAAAAGCGACATGAAGTTTATAATTCCTCTGCTGTTATTTTGTGGGGTACTCTGGGGTAATCGTTGTAGTGGTACTCCGGTAGAGCAATATCCGTTAAAGCTTCAACCCGAGTTTGATAGATTTGATGCCTCAAAATATTTCAACAATGAGAAACTTATGAGAATTTTATTTCGATGTCTTATGCGTAAGTCAACTTTAACTTTAATATTTCAGTTACTCTTTTAAATTATATCTGTCTTCAATCAATCTGCAGGATTATATAATAATTTTTCCTTGTGCTTTTGTTGAATTAATTTTTAGTTGACGAACCTTGTGATGCTGTTGGTAAATTTGTGAAACGTGAGACTAAATTTTTATTCTCAACCAATTTTAAAACATTCGTTAATAAAGTTAATCAAATTTTTTATTATTGCACTATGTATTATGTACAGCCCGAGTCACAAGTGCGTTGTTGGGAAAATGTGAAAAGTGTACTCCACCCCAGGAGAATTTAATGAACGACTGGTTCGGGATTATCAAGGAAAGGTTTCCAGAGATGTACAATGCTGCTTATAAGAAATTCATTGACAACGAAGGAAGACAATTGACTGCAGATGATAAGGCTGAAATCAAACAGATATTTAGTGAAGATGCGTTAAGAAATTATTTAGAAGTGTACAGGGAGCTAACGAACAAATCGTCATTTTCAAACCAAAGAACAAGACCATCAAGAAGCGTCAACAGAAATATTAGACAATTTACTCCTTATTCGGGAAGAGGAGTCCTATCTCGTCAGTTTCCGGCTGTTCCTTCACCTCCTGGTCTCGACAGTCTCCCAAAAGCTCCAGAGGCACCTCCACTTCCTAATGCCGCACCTCCTGCAGTTCCGGACCCGGCACTCCCACCACCGCCTGATGCTAAACTTCCTGATGCTCCTGGGCTTCCTCCAGCACCTGATGCTAAACTTCCTGATGCCCCTGGACTACCTCCAGCACCTGAGGCCAAACTACCCGATGCTCCTGGACTTCCTCCAGCTCCTGCGCTTCCTGCAGATCCCAAGTCATTACCATCACCTCCTGGACTTCCTCCCGCTCCAAACGCCGCATTGCCTCCACCTCCTGGACTTCCTCCAACTCCTAATGCAGCACTTCCTCCGGCTCCCGGATTACCTCCAGCTCCTAACGCACTTCCTTCACCTCCCGGATTACCTCCAGCTCCAAATGCTCTTCCTCCACCTCCCGGATTACCTCCAGCTCCAAATGCTCTTCCTCCACCTCCCGGATTACCTCCAGCACCAAATGCTCTTCCTCCACCTCCCGGATTACCTCCAGCTCCAAATGCTCTTCCTCCACCTCCCGGATTACCTCCAGCTCCAAATGCCGCCCTTCCTCCACCTCCTAATCCATTATCTTTCGGTTAATGGTCGTCTTTCAAAAAATATTTTCTTCATCAACCCGAGAAACTTTTTAATGATGTAAAAATATTGTAAGGTTGATGTAGGGTTCTAAACTACAACTTACCGATCGAGAATTTTTCAATTTGTACATACACAAGGCTTGAAGGCTTTTATGCATTTAAAGTAGGATGGAACGAAAAATGTTTTTGTTTCTTGTTATCTTTGTACATTTGTTTATTATTGGATTTTAGTAATTGCGCAAGTACTTTAGGGGAAAGTTACAGAAACCTGTTACAATCTAAAGAACATTCACAATTCTTAGATAAACTTAAAAATAATTCCCTAAATATTCTTCAAGATTCTTTATATCTGATGGGAAATATATAGTTAGAAGACAATCCAACAAACCTTAAACGACTATTGTGTATTAATTTTGTTTATTTTACACACACATGATACTATAGGTTTCTGTATAATGTTTCCCTGATACCGTGATGCAATCATTTGCTGGGGGCTTATTACAAATATATTTTTTACATTTTAGTTAGAATGGTGTAACATGAGATGTGTTGAAAAGTTTAATAACGTTCTGTGTTTAATAAAATCATTATAAAAATGTAAATGTGACTTCCTACTTAAGAAAGGTGCAATTCATTTTCAGCATTATTCAATTACTATGTGCATATTAAAGGTTCAAACTGAATTAATTTCAAAATTACTTTAGGGCACTCAAAGCCACTTCTTAAAATTTTTTATTTGAATATTAACCTTTAACAAATCTCCAATCTTGAATTTAAAAAATATAGAATACACTAAATTTAAGAAATAAAATGAATTTAAGAAACGAAATGTTGGAATAACTGTCAAAGAGCGTTACACTACGAACTACATTTGATGGTATTTTTTTGACTTCGACGACATTTTATTATAGATACCACTGTGTCTCTTGTGATACCACTTATTATTTCTCTGGAAGGTAATATATCCATCATGTAAACTGTTGCTCATTTTCATAGAAATCTGAAAAGATTTAAAACAGATGATCAATGATGACATTCAATCAACAATCAGCCTTTTAAGCTTGCTGATTCAGCATGAAGACCAATATTTTTCATGTTCATTTACAGCTACTTGCGAAAATAAATGCACGTGTCCAGTTGTCTTATGTGTGTTAACGTGCTTGTTACACTGAAAATATTAAAATGTTTCTCGCAACTTAACACAGACCCCAAAACCTCCCGAACTTGACACAATTCTTTGAAATGAATGTTTATACGTTACTTAACGAGAAACAAAAAGCTTTGTTTTCCATGTCCTTAATATTGAATTTTTCACAGTATCATTATGTTTTTGGAACATTTTAGGGTTAATTGTGGCATCGATTCTTTATCAGCACAAATTTTGCACCAATTGCATTAGAGTTTGCAGCTTTTTGTCAACAGGAGTAGAACTTGGAATGTTATCAACCTAAAGATATAAAAGTCCGCTTAAACTTCATCATTAATAAAAACATGCCTAATAGAATACGAATACTACACTTTACAGTAATCATACTAATATCACATAATATTATTTTAGCATTTTCTTTTGTTAATTCATCTGCAGGACCGACTCCTGATTTCATTGAAAGTATTGCAGACGCGTTGTTTCCACTGAAACAATTGACAACTTATTTTAATGCAAACGTTGCTCTAAATGCAATGTACTTGTCGAGGGTTTTCTGAAAACAACTTCCCCCTTCCCCCCCACCGCGCAAGTATTAAAATATGGCAAAATGAGACACACGTGAGACAAAATAATTCTCATCATTTGCATAAAACCTTATTAACGCGATTATTGATTATAATCGCGATTATTTTCAAGTAAAAACATACGAATCAAAGTGATAAAAAATTAAACCGTTATATATTTCGACTGCAAAATAATAGACATATTTTTATACTATAGACTAATTTATACTATATAAAATCAAGATTTGAAAGCCGATATAACTGGTGACTGGTGCAGTAGCTTTAGTAATATTTCGCTACAAAATGTAATTAGTTGAAAAAACTGAAAGAAAGAATATTTAGTGGCAATTTTTTTCAATATTTTGAAGCTGACAATTTAATTTATATGTTTATGAATTTTACATGGTGTTCCCCATTTCAAACTAGGGCTTCCTTCAACTCGATTTAAATGTGTCTGCATTGTACTCACAGTTACAGATACTTTTACCCAAAGTTAAGCAGGTATGTCGAAAATGTGGATGTGCTACCTTGTTAACAATGATTTAGAATGGAGAATTATCTTGCTTAAATATGTTTCTGTTCTTTTAACACTGCATTCCATTTCATTTTTCCTGACTTGTTCTTACTAATACATGAAGACCTTTGAATAAGTTTCCTAATAATGTAATAATTCATCTCTGCTACTTAGCTGCTTCATAATAGCAAAGTACAACTTAATCTTCATTTATTATTTGGCTCGCGCATGTAATTTATAGTTCCTCACACGGCACACTGAACAGTTCTTATCCAAAAGAGCGTATATAAATTACCTATGTATTTTATTGTAGAATTCTTTAGTGTGCAATGAGTAAATATTATGCATTACTATGTACATAGATAATTCTACCTGAAGTCAAGGTCAAGTTAGGTAGTTTTAATTGTAAATTGTAGTTATATGATGCATCAAACGTATAGTCATTCAACTGCAGCGTATAAAAATAGTCTACACAATATTATAAACCCAGTTGTACTTTTCATGTAATCATATTTAACACTTAAACCAGAGAAACTGTTGCATACGAGATAGTAGGTGTCATTTAAAACGCAATAAAATTTTAAAAAAGTTGTACACAAAATAAAATAAGACAGTTGTTGATTGTGAAGTACCTCCAACTGGAGATGACCAAGTTCGTGATGCCGATATGAATAGTTCCTATACTGGCTCTGCTATAGTTTTGTATTGCAGATATAATAACAACGACACGTTTATCAAAATAAAGTTCTGGGAAGTAATTCTGAATGATATAAATACCTCCGTCATTTTAATTATAGTCAACAGAAACTCTCAGACACAGCAGAGATCTTAAGACAGAAAAAGAGATCATTTGATCTCATGAATTTTCTGTACAACTCAAAAATTAATTAATTTTTAACGTTAATTATTTTAAAGCTAAACTGATTCTAAGTTTCAAACAATTAGCGAAATGAGTTACATAATTCCCCTGCTATTATTTTGCGGGGTTCTCTGTGGCAACCTTTGCAGCGGTACTCCAGTGGAGCAATATCCATTGAAGCTTCAACCCGAGTTTGACAGATTTGATGCTGCAAAATATTTAAACAACAATAAACTCATGAGAATTTTATTCCGATGCCTAATGTGTAAGTTGATATTATCCCACGAATAATTTGATCATTTAATTTTCATTTAATTATTATAATTTTCTGAAACAATAGGTAGAATTACTATAACATAAAATTTATATTTTTGCATTCTGGATTTTTACAGTTGATGAACCTTGTGATATTGTCGGAAAATTTGTGAAAGGTGAAACAAAGATTCTCATCACAATCAATTTAGCAATACACATTTAAATGATAAAAACTTTAAAACACTTTTTCCTATTTATTTACAGCTCGTGCCAAAAGTGGGTTGTTGGGAAAATGTGAAAAATGCACTGAACCTCAGGAGAAGCTGATGAATGCCTGGTTCGGGATTTTCAAAGAAACGTTTCCACAAATGCACAAGGCTGCGGTGAAGAAATTCATTGAAAACGAAGGAAAGCAGCTGACCGAAGAAGACAAGGCTGAAATCAGAGAGATATTCAGTGAAGATGCCATTAAAAATTATGTGGACGTCTACAGAGAGTTAGTGAATAAATCCAGGGATGCTAACGAAAGAAATAGTGGATCCAGAATCAGATCATCAAGAAGCGTCCCCAGGCATATTAATGAGTTTGCGCATTTAACCAACGAAAGAATCAGATCTAGAGTGCGTCGTCAGGATGCCACTACGGCTCCTCCAGAACCTGCACCTCCATCTTCCCCTGAACCTGCACCTCCATCTTCTACTGAACCCGTAACTCCCTCTGCTCCAGAACCTGCAGTTCCATCTACTCCTACGCCTCCATCGTCTCCTGAACCTACACCTCCGTCTTCTCCAGCCCCACCGTCACCTCCAGGCACCACACTTCCACCACCACCTGATTTTAAACCACCAGCACTTCCTGATTTGAAACCACCTTCACTTCCAGAATTCAAATTACCTCCACCTCCCACTTTCAGTCTTCCTCCGCCACCATTCGGTAAATAGTCAGTTTTGCAATATATTTTCATTAATGGCTCACGAATGTTTAAATTGCTCACATTTGTGTGTCTATCTCTCCGTGGTAGTAATTTTTTATTTTGTAAATTCATCAACTTATCCCAGAATTAAAGTAGGATGAAATGAACCATGTTTACCACCCCAATTGTCTTAAATGTGGTCAAATCCGGAACTTGGGAAAAGTAACACCAAAATATGGAAGTTTTATAATTAATATTGTTGTATTTTTTGAAACAATTACCCAATTTCCTCAGACCGAAGTAAATATTTCTTAATCTATGTCAATTGGATTGGAGACGTACAACAATTTATAAATGACTACATAAATTAGTGGTCGAGTGTAACTGAATTAATATGAAGTAGCTGCGAAAATGTTAATGCTTGTTTATGATACGAGTTAACGAATAGTAAACTCGCACACAGAACATGTTATACATCCTTAGAAATTATATTATTAGCTTATCGGTTGCGTCAAATAAAGGCACTATGACATAATTTTACTATACCTAATGAATTAAAGTTTTCTCGAATAAATCAAATTACAATTATTCAAAATAAACTAAAATACAATTTTTCATAATAAACCAAAACACAACTTTTCATAATAAACCAAAACACCATTTTTCATAATAAAGCAAATTACAATTTTTCATAATAATCGAAGTACGTTTTATAATCCAAATTCGAATTACATTTTACAATACAAATTCAAATTACTTTTTTCCATAAATATGTAAATTACTTTTTTGTAATTAATTTCCTGGATTCACAACAGGAAATAATATTGGAGATCCAAAAAGATAGTATTATAGTAAGATAAAATGCAATACTGTATAAAAAACATCAATCGAATTTTAAATGTATCATATAATTAAATACTTCTATAGAGAGAAATACTTTTGCTCTTCACTTTGTGACTACCAATTGAATAATCCAAAACTCCCGAATCCATCCGGGAAATGCATGCTCTAGTAGCAATATAATCGTATTACGGTTGTGTATGGGGCTATATAGTATGCCATACATTTTTCTAATGCAAGTCTTTTACATTTGTCATATAGTTTGTTTAACTGAATGTCTTTTCATTTCTTGGTACATATTTATATAGTACCTAAAGTTTCCTGTATCATATAACACACAGCACAGTTTCCCCATGCATTCCTTCAATGCTTATGCGAGTCGACACACATCAGACGAAAGCTTTGGAAATAAATAGTATATAACTTGTTATTGCTACACTTTCATCTTTGTTTCTATGTTCTACTGCAAACAAGAAATTACATCTTAAATAAAGAAGTATATAGTAATCCGCAATAGCAGTGGAAAGTAGTTTAGTAGGAACATAAGCATTGACTACCATTTGGCTTCCTTGCCTTGGTGTGGTGTACTATATGCAAGAGAAAGAATGGATGTAGATGGAAGGAAGTACTAGGCAAGTAAATAGAAACAGAAGATGCAATGTGGACATAGTGGGGAGTAAGTGCAGTATCTATCTGCACAGAGAAGTACAAGAAAGTGAAAGAGACAGTCTGTGAGATGAGATAAAGAAGCAAAGTGTAGAAAAGTAAAGCAACTTTTTGAATGTGTTTGCTTGTGCATTGCACTGAGATAAGCTTCTGTAGTATTGTAGTTCTGGTAGCTCAGAGAGAGTGAGTCAGGCCTTTCTGTGTGCAAAAGAAAAAGAGCTGACTGTAAGATGAGATGATTCCTCCGGTTGTATTATGCCACAGTGCCCGGACTCCAGCGCACTATTTTTAGCAGCAATCAGATTTACTGTTTAGTATTTTCCTTGCTTAGGCCAGACGACAACACATTTACACACGCTCCGCTACTAAACACATCACACATAAGCTTTAGTTTTACGCACTCCTAAAATTGCACTAAAATACTACTAAGTAGTTATAAACATTTTTAGACCTTTAATAGCAAGATCGACAAAGCTAAACTAATATTTTCTCCTTGTAAGTAACTGGGTGTCAAATTTCAATATTTAATATACATGCAGTATGTATCGGAATAACCCCATAGTGGGCTTAACACAGCAGTGGGACTTAGTAGGGCCTCATACAGTAGTGAGTATCAAACTATCAGTTTAGATGTACATTGTAACTTAGGCAATGATAAGTATCGATATTCGTGAATTGTGTTGATCCATCTTTTTAATTTTTGTTATTTCCAACAACAAATTATGGTTGCCTACATTAAAACTTAACAGAGTGTATTGGTTTTGCTACTCACTACTGTATTAAGCCCACTATGCGGTTACTGCGATACGTACTTACATTTAGTTGTACAAACAAAGTTGTAATATCCCCATTTTAGTCTTTTTCATTTCTTTTGTAGTAGGTTCACTGATTGTGAGGACTGTTGATAATCGCTACAATAATACAACGCGTCATATGGAAGTGCATGTCAATTTGTATTAATTCCTTCGTTGGACTTTCCGTTGTAATTCAGATACAGTTGTTACATAATGTTCAACACTGAAAGGCGTTTATAATTTTTTGTAAGTGGGTACATATTTAATTAATAATTAGCTACCGATTGTTCTGCGTGCAGAAGATACAGAGAAAAGAGTATCCCATATAACACAAGCACCTCGGCTTTATAATGGGCCAACAGTGCATGACTAACCCATAACGGCTGAGCTCATAATTGTCCCTTTTATGTACCAGCACGATGGTACTGACACCCACAGTACCATTGCGGTGCGGTGCCGCATTGTAATGGTTTTACTATGCTTAAAGTTATTATATACTTATACAATACCGTTAGTTAAAATTATTATACTTTAATGTCGGCAATTCTGCAAGTCCCCCAGTTTTGTGCCGTTACATTCAAAAATACTGCTTGTGTGAGAGTAAATATGTGTGTACATAATAGACTGGTCCAATAAGTAAATACAGCAATGTCAAATTCGGCAATAATTAGTTACGATGTAATTTGTACCATTGACGACATAACCGGTACGCGTACCGGCTATTTCATCAATAAATCTGCATTTGTGTTATATGGGATACGTGCTCAGTCATGTAAAAATTGTGATTTAGGCTCCGTTCCAAAATTATTTTTTGCGATATGACAGATATTGTCTGTAGATAAACGATATATCACTGTATGCGTCTTACATCAACAAGACATTAAATAATTAGACAGTAATTCCACGGAAGAAAATTTTTAACTCACAATATTTATGGATTCTTCTCACATTTTTTGTAAGAAGTGAGCAGTGATTAGGAGATATTCCATGTATTTTCATAAATATAAGTATACAGTGTTGATATATTGTAAAACAACTGAATTCGACATAGTGGAGTACAGGATATAAATAGCTTCTACTATTAGAAGACAACATATTTATTATACAAGATATTATTCACGTGTAAATTTATTTTTTCCAATCCCAGACGCGTATGTATCGTGTGTTTGGATTGTACCTTTTTAAAATTGCCAGCTGGTAAGTGAGTATACAAAGTGATAAGTATACAAAGTGTTGTGAAGGCTAAAAAGAAGCCGGGATATAATGACACTGTCCGAAGCCCAGTTTTTGTGCACGGTGTGTTCGAAAGTTTGCGAAAGCAGTTGCGGAGCATGCAAAAAAGTCAGTTATTGTGGGAAAGCCCATCAGAAAGAGCACTGGAAAGAACACAAGCTCGATTGCTTCCCTGCTACCATCGAAAGCAACGAACTTCTTGGAAGGCATTTGGTTGCAACAAGAAACATTAAGCAAGGCGAAATTATTTTTAGAGAGAAGCCTTTAATCTCTGGTCCGAATGGTTCTCTTATGTCATGGCCTGTGTGTCTCACTTGCTACCGAGTGGTACAAACCGGCTATTCATGTTCTAAGTGTAAGTGGCCTCTTTGTGGACTCCAATGTGAACAGGTGAGACAAATATTAGTCGCTTTCACAAAATGTAATAATATAAAAACTTAATAGTATGACACGATTGAAATCTAAAATCAATGTCCAGGAAATATTCCGAATTTTGTGTGTGGTAGAAATTTATACAAAGATCATCGCTGGAGGAAAATCTCCTAGATCACACAGTTTCAAAGTAATAAGATGGAATGAATGAAGAATTCATATAAGTGACTATTTTGTACTGCATTTACGATTTCATTTTTAAAATTCTACAAACATGAGTTATCTGTGGTAGCATTTCACACAATAAAACTTTTCAAAACTTTATAGCTCTCTACCAGTGGGGGTAAATGCAGGCAGAATAAAAACTGATACTTGAATAACTCTGCTATTTAAATACAAAGAGGGGTGAAATCCATGTCAAGAGTCGTACAGAAGCTACTTTAGGCCCGGAAAGAAAAAAGTATCGGTCACTCCAAACGGGAAATTACCCGTACTTTAGTTTTGCTGTGATAATGTTTCTTGCAGAATAGCCTTGTAGGTTTCGTATGGATATTCTCAAACATGGGGAGAATAGATTAGCTTTAGATTTTGAGCAGAATAATTTATTCCCACCAATTTTTGACCTCCTGTAAGTCCTGACTGTTAAGGCCAAACTGTTGGGATTTTCACCCTATACTCAGCGATGATCCTTGCATAAAATTATACCACATAAAAACATTCCGAAACATTCGTAGAAATGGATTTTAGATTACAGACGTGCTATGACCTTTAAATTTTACTGTACTAAGGATGCAATTCATGCCACAAACGAATGCGAAATATTTGCAAGAGAATCGGTGCAGCCGTTTGAAGAACACGAGCTCTACAAATACGAAACAGTGACTGTGCTGAGAGGAGTTCTTTTGATTGAGAAGGATGCAGCGAAGTGGCAAAAGATTTTGAACCTGCAGTCTCATGCTGAAGAAAGAATACGTACTTTGAAAGGGAAACATTTGACTCAGTCATGCATTCAGTTTATACATGGGACATGTCGGTTGCTTCAGGTCAAGGAAGAATGCATCGATCATGTCTTAGGAGCTTTGGGTGTCAATGCTTTTGTCAGTGACGATGGTGTTACAGCAGCAATGCTATATAGGTAAGATCCGATACAAATCTTCCAAGTTTTCAATGAGTATAACGAGTTTCTCTATTAGATGCAATACATCTTATGGTTAGTACAAAAGTGTCTGCTAATAAGGCTATAATATATGAGACGATTTGCATGGAAATTTCTAGTATTTCAATTTAGTCGGGTCGACTATTTTCTGCATGGCAAAAATAAAATCATATTACCTAAGGTAGCTCCTAGAAATGCCCCTTATGGGTTATCCAGTCCGAGTTCGTTTGAATTAAAAATGATTTTTTTATTCCGGCTCCGGGAATAGTTGTATTCTGGAATAGGAACCAGTGCCTGTACTAGTAAGCTTATAACATCGTTTAAAGTATAGTACCTTTAGTTATTTTTTTTAAAGTAAAATTTTGTTTAAATTTCACTTGTAACATTTAATTTCACAAATTTGTCTTTAAATTTCACATTGTATTTAAATTGTAAAAAGAAATTCTGGATACCCTGTAAATGGTTTCTAGTAGCAACCTTCCATATTACTCCTTATAGAATTTAAATATAGGAACGCTTATAATGTTGATGTAGGAATGGATCTTATTTGTATTACAATGGAAGCATGCCTGCCCACAGTTGTGTTCCAAATTCTTCGTGGGTTGTGCAACCGAATTCGGATTTTCAACTGAGGGCATCCGTGGCCATAAAACTAGGAGATATCATAACCCAATTGTATGCTCAACCTACGCTGCCCACTGAACAACGAAGAAAAAAACTTTTAGAGAGCAAATACTTTTTTTGTAAATGTCCTCGATGTTCCGATAGCTCTGAGCTGGGAACTTTCTTTTCTTCTGTTAAATGTCCTGGGAAGAGTTGCAGCGACGGATATTTGATTTCAACAGAGCCATTGAAGATAGGATCTGACTGGCATTGCAATCAATGCTCGAAAAATGTAAAAGATAATTTTGTAACAGAAACTATCGGACGGATTCAAAAAGAAAAGTTACTTGTAGGAAACGAGGACAACATCGCCTGCATTGAGAAACTGCAGATGCTTCTTCAGAAACATATCGGACATTCTCTTCACCCAAATCATTTCATTATTCATGAAATTGAAAATGATGTGCTGCAGAGAATCTCCTACTTATTATCCGCGGATAAAGTTCCAAAAGACCTTAAGGAGAAATTTGCAACAAGGCTCGTTGATCTAAGCCAGCATTGCATTTCCATTTCAGATGTCATTTGGCCGGGTTTTAATCGCCAGAGAGGTAAATGAACACCACATAAAGCGTTTCGTTTCAATTTTTATTTTCTAATAACTATAATATTAATAATATTTTTTTCGTTTGTGTTATAGGTAGACTCTTGTACTTTTTGCAACAAGGAATGACGACACTTCTTATTTTGAAAGTTTCAAAAAATATGAGAAAAGAATCAGAAGTTACGAAAAGTGACTTACTGAAGCAGTTTGAAACGTTGCTACAAATTCGCAAAGAAGTTTTGCTTATTTTGTCAATAGAGCCTGAGGGCAGAGAAGAATGCTACATTGCAAAAACCATGGCTCAAGATTCATTAGAAATTAAAATTCTAAAGAAGCATTTTCAGATTAATGTTAACGCATAAAAAAATTGACATACCTAATATAGATATTAGTAAAATTAAATAACATGACGGGATATTTATTTATGTTTCTAAAATATTTAAATATATATTTAGTTAAAGGTGCCCAAGCAAAAATATTTAAAATTTTGAGCTTAAATGGAGCAATTTAGAATTGAATATACTAATTAAAAGAATTCATGTCTAAATTTACGTACAGGCACGTATAGATAATAGTATATTCATGCTAGCCAAATTGCATGCAGAATAAGCCCGTTCACAATCGCGATTGACGAATGAAAATACAAATAGGTGTATATTTGTATACTAAGCTGAATCGAATGACTGATTCAAAATATATGTTTTGATTAAATCAGACAGTAACAAAGTGTCCCACATGCACTCCGAGTTCGGCCTTATATTACTTATACTTATATTTACTTATGTGCAATCTTTAGGTTTTGTTTATTTAATTTTCTCGTCTTTTTTATTGTCCAAATAATAATTCTTCTTCCCCATCAACCCAATGGTGGCAACATAATGTGGCTCATTTCACCGCAAGTAACACCGATTAAATTGTAGACCAGTAACACTGGTATGTATTAGCCCTGCGTAAAGCATCAAAATTATTTTGATTTCAATATAAACATTGTGTGAATGTGAATACCTACATAACATATATGTAAACTTCATTTTGATAAGAATATGATTACTGTCTACCGTCTATCCTATGTAATGTACCCACTACTTATGTAACAAAATGAGAAAAAATTTAAATGCCTTAATTCCTTTCCATTCCCAAAACAAAAATACGTGTAATATTATACCTAACTTTCCTTCACTGATTGTGAGAGCCAGGAGGCAAGTCCCTACTACATTCAACCATAACCGTAGTGATCATCAATCAATGTACATGTTAAGCTGAAAAAATTGTGTTCCTTATTTGTTCCACCTTACCATTCCTTAAATTTTACCTGCAAAAATTGACGTGTATTGCTATTATTTACCATACTATATGTATATAATAATTGTATTATGTACAAGGGCGTATGTGTAATGTGTTCAGCGGCCAAAAATCGGCAAATTATGCTGCTGCAAATTTTGCCGAATAATTCCTTTTTTGGAATCTGGAAGGGGGAAGCTCAAGCATAGTAAACCCATACGTGGATACGCCCTTAATGTAGGATAAGTAATTAATGGTTAAAAGTTACGAAATCGTCAGCGCCTTCTCCAACGACAATATTGACAATCCATTAAATGTAAAAAAGATCAAAAGAATTTCAAATAATGTGTATAGTCCTAAAACCTTTAGTTGTTCATCATGAATTCAAATTCAATTTGTTATTGTAAGCTGTCTTTTCATTTTCCTTCAACTCTGATGTAAATAACACCATATGGGTATTTAAAATATGATTTCTTGAATAAACAACTATCAAATCTATCTTTTCTAAACTGGCAAGTCATCGGCAACTGCAATTATGTTCATACCAAATACTAATTATACATTTTATAAACCTAATTTTAATGATCAACTCAAGAGCGTATCTAGGAATTTGTATTGGGGGAATCAAGTCGTCTGGGAGGATCAGAGGCTAAAAAATGGAAGATTTTCACTTAGCATGTTTAAACTATATGTCGTAGTCAACCAAGGCCGTTGGTCAACGGAGACCTGTTGCCCTAGCAGTCGGAGACGGTTTCTAGTCTTCAATTTTTAAACCTATAGTGTGTACCCTAAACATGTACTGACTGTTTGTTTCGAAAAAATTTCCACATATACCTAAACCTTTCCACAAACTTATTCGTGCATAATACTTTGACTTTTGTGTGGTTTTCGTAAAAAAGAAAACATAAAATGAAACGAAGGTTAAAATCTGAATCGAACCTTTTTTAAAGAAAACAAAACGCAAGTCAAATATGTATGCATAGTGTCAAGTTCCAGAAATTAAATTAATTCGTTGTACTTTTCATAAAACTGTGAATGCACTAATCATGTTAACAACAGATAAGAATTATAAGCATTGTCTTAACTAAATATACGTTGATGTTCTTTTAACACTATTCATACCACATCTTTTTTCCTGATCTTTATTTACAAATGTCATAAAGTTAGTGAAATAATTTGCGCAAGCAGTTACAACTGAAAATCATTTGCTATTGCTAGTAAGTACTAGGTATAATATGACTTAAGTATTGTTTTGACTTGCTCGTTATTGGTAAGTTACAGTCCTGCACACAGCTTTCATATAAGAATGTACAATGTTATTGTAGATAAATAGTAGATGGGTATCACTTTAATGTACAATGGTTAAAATTGTGTATATACCTGGACTCAAGGTCAAGTTAAATACCTTTGGTTGTACTCATTTGTAAAATTGCGACCAACTGTTCAGCTGTAGTTGTAGACAACTCTATCATTGTCATCTAACGAAGTTTTTTTCCCCTTAATGCAATTTGTAACATTCAAATCAGAGATATTAATAATACAATTTAAAACGCAATATAATTTAATTTTCGTCCGAATATTAATGTAGGTATTGTAATTGTGAGGTACTGATTTCAACCAGAGATGAAGAAGCTCAAGCAAGCTCGTATAATAAATCATTTTATATACTACAATGACAACTTTTTTATGAATATAAAAAGACTCGGCAAAAATTTGCGATAGTATAAATACGACCTCTCATTTTTAATTTTATGTAGTCGCATATTACAGACGGAATATCAAACATACTGTACCTGCATATAAAAGAAAAATTCGAACAGATTGTAAATTAATATCAATACGTAGCTTCGAAATAAATTAAGTACACAATTAAAAGTTATTTTTAAAACAAAGTATGAATAACATCATTTCTTTGCTTTTATTTTGCGGGGTTTGCTGTGTTAATCTGTATAGTGCTACTCCAGTAGAGCAATATCCTTTGAAACTACAACCTGAATTTGACAGATTTGATGCAACAAAATATTTTAACAACGATAAACTCATGAGACTTCTATTTCGATGTCTTATGTGTAAGTAATCATCCTGAAATAATTTATAATAAGTCTAATTAAAATATTTTTCAATTCACTTGTGGAAAATTTTTAATTTTATGGAATTACTTTTAGTTGATGAGCCGTGCGACCTTGTTGGTAAATTTGTAAAACGTAAGACCATAATATTTATTAGATACGGATTCGGTAATATTCTTTTAAAGTGATATAGATTTTTAAAAACTTTATTTATGTAATTTTCTTTTTAGCACGAGCCAAAAGTGCGTTATTGGGAAAATGTGAAGTGTGCACTCCGCCTCAGGAAAAGTTAATGAATGACTGGTTTGGGATTTTTAAGGACCAATTTCCTGAAATGCACAGAGCAGCTGTGAAGAAATTCGTTGAAAATGAAGGAGAACCGCTGACTGAAAAAGACATGAATGAACTGACCCTTATATTCACCGAAGAAGCTTTTAAAAATTATATGGATGTCTATAGAGAGTTGAACAAAATGAACGATGAAAACGACAGGAACAGTTTGTCAGAAACGGGAAGTCGAACAGAAAGAAGCGTTCATGAAAACATTAATGGATTTGCCGATTTGTCAAAAGAATCTACCCGAACCAGAGTACGTCGTCAGACTCTTCCTACAACACCCCCACCTAGTATGGTCAGCGACCCTACTGAAGCTCCGGCTAATAATTCGACTGAATCTACAACTACAGCCCCTAGTTCTTCTACGACTTTAACTCCGAATGAAACTACGACTGAACCTCCTAAAGCTTCCACTCCCGATTTCAAACTTCCTCCACCTTTTGATTTCAAACTACCTCCCCCTCCCGAATTCAAATTGCCGTCACCTTCTGATTTCAAATTACCTTCCCCTTCTGATTTCAAATTGCCTTCCCCTTCTGATTTCAAATTGCCTTCACCTTCTGATTTTAAATTGCCTTCACTGCCAGAATTTAAATTACCTTCCGACTTCAAATTGCCTTCACCTTCTGATTTTAAAGTACCTGAAATTCCACTTTTCGGAAAATAGCATGTTTTTTCCCTTCTATTCTATAGGATATGGCCCCCCGACTGACCAATTAATACTAACAATACGCTTTAGATTAAACTTCACATTGCATTCAAAAAATTATTTTCATTACAAATTATTTTTTGCTTACTTTTTAACTTGACTGGGTAGGAAGCTCCGTTTAACAACATTAATTAATTAACTTAACTCGTTCAATCTTTTATAGCTTACAATATTTTCACAAAAAAGTGGACAGTTTTTAGCTGCTGCTTTATTATTATTCGCCTTATACCGACCGGTTTATTTAATGTTTAAAGCTGTACTAAAAGTCATTTTATAGTAAATATTACTGTAAAAATGTTGATGAAAATTGATTTATCAATACAAGTGTACAAATAAATGATATTATAATGTTATGTATACAAAACGTATGTTACAACAGTAACTACAGTCCCCAAGCTGATTTGATTTCATCTGCACTTTTTTCGGCAATCATGTAAACGGCGGCTTGAATATTTGCATTTGTAATGTACGGCATAATGGAAGCATCAACAACTCTCAAACCTTGAATTCCGATTACCCTTGAATAGAATACATCGAGAAAATTAAAACATTGCAATAAAAATATTAAAAATATGTTAAATATATTTATTACAGTGAATCATTTTAACGTTTTAAATTCCATATAACGTTTCACACAAATTCAATGCTATTTTAATATACTTTTCCCCGAATCCATTAATAAATATAAAAAATACAAAACCGGGAAGTAATTAGTAAATCATAGGAACTTTTACCCTATAGTATAAAATTATCAAAATTGATTGGTGTAAACTAACAATATGTTTTGTTTCAAAAGTTGAAATGTGACCTCGGATAATTTTTATTTCCACATAATTATAGACTTACCTTAATTTGGAGTCGACCACGGCATTTGGATCTGACCTTGCTCTACCCATGCGACACGTGCCAACTGGATGGTTTCCTGTATTGAGTGAGTTTTGTATATAGCACTCCCAGTAAGGGTCCGATCTAAACGGTAGATGACTGCATACTGGTAAAGGACGAGTTGAATACCTTGCACCTACTCGTCTGTATGTGTTTGTATTTTCAAATAAATCCAAGCTCATTTTTATCACTAAAAAATTATTTTGAAGTCAGAAATTGCAAATATGTATTCTTTTACCAATAATGTTAATTGTACGGACATTTACATAATGTACACAAAATTACATACCTTCGACGAGAGTTTGAAGGTCTCTTTTGTCATGCAGATAATTAAAATCGATTATGGGTGGCGCATTAATATCACTTGTATTTATCGAAACGCTGCCTCTGCTTTTTGGTCTCGCAAGATATGAATACGTGAAGATTGATGTTTCGTCTTCATAGGAATCTATCGGTAAGGCGTAGTATAAATTCTCAGCGTACAAAGCCAATTGAATGTTAGGCCAATCTTGTTCTTTTTCGTAGGCAGCTATCGAAGACACAACAAATGCTTGCCCGGTTAATGATCGTGAGCTTGTTAATCGACCTGTTTTCAGAAGCGACACGTACCAATTTGTTATTATATTTTAATAATTGTGTTTCAAAAATCAAAATTGTAGTCTTGCATCATGTTTTAATTATATTTTAAGACAAAGAAACTGGAAATCAAAAACATTTATTGAACTGTACCTTGCCCCCTAAGGATGAAATCGTTTATAGTATTATTATTTAAATCGGTTTTTAAGTCAAACGTTATCCGTTTATCATCCACCAGGATTTTCAGCAGAAATTTTACATGGTCATGGAAATTTTGTCCGACAGGGAGAGAAACTTTTGTTTTTATCTAAAGAAATATTAAAATCACATTTGTAATAGTTTCATCCCATTTTTTAATACTTCATTTCAGAAATGAGTTTACATTTGCTTTTGTGAGTTGGTCTGAAGGACCAATTCCTGATTTCATTAGGAGCATTGCGGATCCGTAAGTTCCCGCTGAGACAATTATTTCTTTTGATGCACGTGCAGCTCTAAATACACCGTGCTTTTTGTATGTCACTCCTTCAGCTCGATTATAATTATTTTCATTTATAGAAATCTTTCTCCAAACAATACAAATTTTTGGTAAAAATTTTAAACTAATACAATCATGCCTAGATATAAGTTCTGAATACAAAATATTTCTTGAAATTATTTCGTTACAGATCAACCTGTGTGACTTCTGCATAGCGTTCCACTCTTAAATTAGGTCTTCTTCGCTCAATTGGTTTTATGTAAGCGCTGTACGCACTTATACGACGCCCGAACAATTTTGCATATTCAATTGGACTGAATCCTGTTTACAGTAAAAATTGATTATAATACTAACGATAAGTCAAATAAATTTTGGTAATCGAATTATATTAATAATTGAAATGCATCTTTTATTAGTTGACCAATTGATTCAGGTCCATTAGGGTCTATCATTCTGTAGCCCTTTTCTCTGCCAGCATTAAGCCATTCTGGTAGACCAGGGGCAAAAGCTTGCCTTGTTATTGTAACTGGTCCTTTAGTTGCATGTTGATCTAACGAAATGAAATAAATGTAATTCATATTATTTAGACACTGTAATGTTGAACAAGTTCTGAAACATTTATATTACAAACAAATAAATATGTATAAATATCGCAATAATATTGTCTACCAATACATACATTTCTTATCTATTCGTTAATCTTATCTATATATTAATAATATACATTTCTTTAATAAGGGAACAAATTATTAACCATAATATAAATAATAGATTTAGGTATTTGTGTCGGAAATGACAAAAGATTGGAATTTGGAATAATAAAATTAAATATGTAGGTAAATGTTACATAAATGTCTAAAATGCATTTTTAGTAAACAATAATAAAATAAAATGATTAAGCCACCAATATTCTTACCAGTTAAAGGAAATTCGCCATTATAATTTTCCACCCTATGGAAATACTTAAGTACATTCTGATATTTCCAAGACACATCTCCAGTCACATATGCCCAATTGTCATAGTCTTTTGGGTGTCCTCGGTTGAAAAACATTAAGTTTAGCGCACTTGTACCACCCATACTTTTCCCTACATCAACTTGAATCACCTACCATAAATCCAACAGAATTTGTCAAGTAAATTTTTTCAACATTGTTCAAGCGCCTCACTTAATTCTATTTACGTAATTCAAACTTTTAAAATAAGTAAGTAAATACAAATAAACCATTTGCAACGGTGCAATAAAGTAGCGCAAGAATAAATTCTTATTAACTAATAATAAGTTACTAAAGTGGTTGTCAAATAAGTTAGCAGCAGAATAGCTATTCTTACTATATATTACATTTAC